>APFE031166498.1:0-11563 GCA_000404065.3 Pinus taeda | reverse complement strand
GATCATCACACACAAGAAGCACACATGAACACCATGATATAAGGTGGAAACCCAATGTGGGTGAAAACCACCTGTTGCGAGTCGTCTCTATCTTCTTTTAATAAGAAACTTCTTTTACAATAGTTCTGTACCGGTGCAGTCTTATACCAGTACGCAGGCTAGACTGCACCAGTACACAGGCTTCTACCTGCAGAAGGCTACAACCTTCTCTCGTTTTCCAGACTCTCCTGGAAGGAAGCTACAACCCCCTTAGCTCTTGTACTAGCCGATCACTTACTAGTACGTAGGTGCTGGCCTACTGAAATGCTCCAAGCTTTACTGGTTCTCCAGCTGCTACTTGAAGGGAGCTACCACCCCCTTAGCTCTTGTACTAGCTGATGTACTAGTACGTAGGTGCCGACCTACAGAAGGCAACAACCTTCTCTTTCTTCCTCCAGGTACCATGTTTCATACATTTTCAGACTAGATACTCCTGAAGCACAACACTATAATAAAAAAAATGAAGGCCACGTTTCATCCAATTTTCATACTGAACCCATCAATATCATTGAAGCACAAAAAAATCAATACTAGCATCATCAATTTCTGAATCACTGAAATATTGAAACCCTGTCAACAACACAGTCACCAGAACACAAAGCAGACTATAGAACTCTGTAATAACAATCAAACCCAACTGCAACTTCAAACATCATACTTCATTGTGTATACGCTACTACAATGAATCAAACCCGCATATATACGCGCTTTCGCCAAAGCCAACCCCGTACAGATCTATACATATTCAATCATGACTTTGTGGCTGTTTTAGACATCAGTCATACCCAGATCATAACATGTGTACAATAAAACATGCATCAATAATTCAGATCTAGTCTATCCATGATCAAACCATATAAAGATGATTCATTTTCAAACCCATTTGATCCTGATCTATCCTTAGATCTTGTTCTCCATCAATCTGGTGATCCCTCCTCAGCTCAGATCAAGCAATGCATCATTAACCCATATCCTGCATTATTGGATCTATACTACATAGATATTCAAGTCTTTTCCATGATTTGCCTAATGATCTTCTTCTCCTTTTTTAGTTAGTCTTACTCAATACCATGGTCCAAACCAACAAAACAATACCAGGACCAATACTTGGGATCAACACTTCTGACGAGATACCATGGCCCCAAAACCATAGGTTCAAATACCAAGGACTAAATACCACGGACCAAAAATAAGTTCTCCCACATGTACGTGCTTTTCTCTGCATGAAAGTGCGTGAACTTTTCTCTGCATGAAAGGAACTTTTCTCTTCATGAAAGTGCATGACCGTTTCTCTGCATGAAAGGAACTTTTCTCTGCATGAAAGTGCGTGAACTTTTCTCTGCATGAAAGTGCATGAACTAGAAAATAACTTTACTGCACTATAATTTATCATCAGAGATGAGTGGGTTTCCATCTAGTACAACATATGTATTATAATGCCAACAATCTCCCCCTTTGGATTTGATGGCAACAATAACCAATCACTCTCCCCCTTTGACATCAAGGGAAAAGGGCGGACCAAGATATTCTCTTCCTTTGATAAACATTCTACTATCCATACTCCCCCTGAGTGCCTGCTGAACTTTCTGAATGAGCTTCCCCTTTGTATATGCCAAGGTGTACCAATCTGTCCATGCTCCCCCTGAGTACATGCTGAGTCTCTGCATTGCTGAAGCGTGTTGTTCATGCTCCCCCTGACTGTAGGCAAGATCTGCAAAAATATGTTCTACAAGCAGAACATGACTCTATCATAAATGACCTTCCTATCACCAAAGACTCATACATACATCCATCTCTCAACCAAGTGAGGATATACAAATATTGACTCATCCACCTAACCAAGTGGGCTTACACCAGAAGTTTACTCATGATAAACAAGTACATTACATCATTCATCCCAGGCATAGTGGGGAAACCAAAATAGGTCGTTACATGACCTTGATAACAAAAGACATATATGACATAGAGACAAAATATCTAGAGCAAGACTATGAAAGTCATCAATAACTAATATCAGCAGCATCTGTCAATCACCATTGAGATCAACAACCATGTTCTCCTTCTGTTCTCCCTCTGCATTTGTTCCACTTCAAATCAACAACAATTGAGTACTTGAACCAAAAGCTTCTAAGATAACGCCAACAATGCATTATCAGAAGTTTATCTACTCCCCTTGAACCTATTTCAGATGATATCTGTCAGACCCATATCAGACTTCCTTCAACCAGAGTCTGTCCCCACTGATTTTCTTCAAAAACACCATATACACGACTACATAAACCTGCGTATATATGCGGATGTTCTTCATAAAACTCACGTACAACCATTTCCAGATCAGCAACCAGTAAATGTCCTGTAGCAAGGTATGTCTACATATAGATATCAACTCATCCTCTTGAAAGACATCATAGCCATATCATCAACATCAAGATCTGCATGATCTTATATATCATCCATGTATCATCATTTGGGGACATCTATATCAATCAACATATGTAAGTATCAATCTGTCATTTTATCATCACCATGTCTCCATCAATGTAATTTTGAGTAATCATTCATGTATCCAGCATACTGTATATAGTACTATGTATCTTTAGCTCAAGATCATCAACCGCAGCAATCCTCATCCACATGAGAGCCAAGAACTGTAGGAGACTTGCATCAACTATATTATATGATCTTTATGCATATGATGGCAGCAACATATGATAGACTCATCATCAAGTAATGAAGATGTGTATACAAGCTTTGTACTTCTCCTTATCCTTATGAAGATCACCATGTAAGCACCATATATGCATTATCAGAGAATCAACCACAATTATTCTACATTTCAACTAAGTACCCCAAAGAACATTATGAGATTTTGTTCATGGACAACTCCAAACCCATAGCAAGATATATCACTTGCCTAAAGCATCATCACAAGGACTACTAACCATACATTGCCAACAATTAGCATTAAGAAAATTTTTTCTCTCCCCCTGAACTTGTGCCATCTGTTTACTATTCAGATTACATGCATATATCAACAGGAAGTTATCAAGCATTATGATCATCAAGTTAGGTCAAAAAACACTTCTACATCATACAGAGTATCAAGAATTTCCTCTCACGATCATCAATAGATTGTTTGTAACCACTTATCAAACTAGAACAATAATGGACTGAATCATATCAGACGCCTTTTTTCTGAGCCTGTCCCTACTGCTTTTCCTCAGACTGACATATACGCGATTGCGACTTCCTTTTATGCAACTTGCGTATTAGATTTAGGACACTGAAGTTTTACACTTTCAGTTCCCCCTGAGTTTGTTATGTTTGTATATGGTGTTGTGCCACATCTTCCTAACTAGAATTCCTTCTTCTTCCATATCTTCAAGTGTGATGATGTTTTCTCCTTTTGGTGTGGTGCCCATACCTTGTTCCTACATTCCTTGGCTATATGTCCAAGCTTGTTGCATGCATAACATCTTACATGTTTCATATTCCTTCTGTAGCAATCAATAGCTTTGTGACCGAACATATTGCAAGAAAAACAATATCCATTAAAGTACCTGGAATGTGATGATCTTTCTGCATGATGGTCTTGAACCACTCTTCTTCTGCATCTGGCTGCAACATGTCCAAGATTGTGACATACATAACATTCAACATTATTCATCGGAGGAGTAAAAGATTTTCTTTGAAGAATTTCTTTCCTTGGTTGTTGATGGGGTTGACCTCTCATCTCCTTGTTGAGCATTTCAGATTTTGCATTAGATTCCCTTGTCTTACTTTGTGAACTAGATTCTTTTTCAACAGATCCATGAAAACCAAGACCAGTTTTGATAGCAGGAGACCTTTGACTACTAAGAATATCATCCAAGATCTTAGTACTATCTTGAAATCGTAAGAGCTTATCCTTTTCTTCTAATTTATCATTTAGAATATTTACCTCAACCTGGAGTTGCTCTTCCCTTTCACGATGCTGCTTCTTCATGTTTTCTTCAACTTTTCTTTCTTTTTCCAACTGATGTCTTAGTTCAAGAACTTCGTTTTCTTTTTTTCAAGAGCTTGGAGTAGTTCTTTATTCTGCTTCTTTGATTCTTCAAGATCTTCCTTTAGCGAGAAGATCGTAGCTTCAAGCCTTTCATAGTAACTGGATCTATCTATGAGTTTCTTGATGGTTGTGCTCCTTTCATTGACTTCATTTCTTAATGATGTCACTTCATCCTACAACTTTTGACATTGATTTTCCTTGTCCTTGAGTAACTTCCTTACCTTGTTTCCTTCCTCTACTTGAGCTTTTAGTTTGGAAACTTCTTCTTTGAAAGCACATTCCCTTTTGTTCAATAGATCTTGTTGTTCTCTTGTCTGTAAGCCTTCTAAATACTGCCTCTATTTAATATCTTTCTTGCTCACCCATAAGCGCAAATTCAGTTGTTTCGCTATCACTTTCATCATCTTTAAGAGGATAAATAGATGTATCACCAGAGGATAACAAATTCATACCTGATAGATCTTGTTCATCTTCATTCTGAAGTGATTCTGAACCTGATGTGCTTTCTTCCACATATTCCCCAATCCATACACCCACTGTCATAGTTCTTCTAAGATGTCTTCTTCTTCTTAGCTGCTTTCTTTCTTAAGGCTTATTTCCCATTGTTCCACGGATCTCCTTCAAGCGATCAAGCTTCTACCAAAGGACCTACTCTGAT
This sequence comes from Pinus taeda, assembly GCA_000404065.3. Lineage (NCBI taxonomy): Eukaryota > Viridiplantae > Streptophyta > Pinopsida > Pinales > Pinaceae > Pinus > Pinus taeda. The sequence goes on along the minus strand of APFE031166498.1, from coordinate 6,821 downwards.
ACCAATTGTTGGAAATAATACTAAGAGGGGGGGGGGGGGGTTGAATCAGTCTTATCAAATCAATAAAACTTTTTCATTTCCATGCTTAGATACATATACGCTACGTCAATTAAGGGAACCCACATATATCCAGAATACCTATGATTCAATTACTCCATTAAATGTTGATCTTTAGTTATTGCATCAGAACTTCTTTAACCATATATATAGTAAGCAGGTGCAGTAAAACAGAACAGATCATCACACACAAGAAGCACACATGAACACCATGATATAAGGTGGAAACCCAATGTGGGTGAAAACCACCTGCTGCAAGTCGTCCCTATCTTATTTTAATAAGACACTTCTTTTACAATAGTTTTGTACTGGTGCAGTCTTATACTAGTACGCAGGCTTCTACCTGCAGAAGGCTACAACCTTCTCTCGTTCTCCAGACTCTCCTAGAAGGGAGCTACAACCCCCTTAGCTCTTGTACTAGCCGATCCACTTACTAGTACATAGGTGCTGGCCTACTAAAATGCTCCAACCTTTACTCGTTCTCCAGCTGCTACTTGAAGGGAGCTACCACCCCCTTAGCTCTTGTACTAGCTGATGTACTAGTACGTAGGTGCTGACCTATGGAAGGCAACAACCTTCTCTTTCTTCCTCCAGGTACCATGTTTCATACATTTTCAGACTGGATACACCTGAAGCTCAACACTATAATATGAAGGACACGTTTCATACAATTTTCATACTGGACCCATCAATATCATTGAAGCACAAAACAATCAATACTAGCATCATCAATTTCTGAATCACTGAAACACTGAAACCTTGTCAACAACACAGTCACCAAAACACAGAGCCGACTACAGAACTCTGCAATAACAATCAAACCCAACTGAAACTTCAAACATCATACTCCATTATGTATACGCTACTACAATGAATCAAACCCGCGTATATACGCGCTTTCGCCAAAGCCAACCCGCGTACAGATCTATACATATTCAATCATGACTTTGCGGCTGTTTCAGACATCAGTCATACCCAGATCATAACATGTGTACAATAAAACATGCATCAATAATTCAGATCTAGTCTATACATGATCAAACCATATAAAGATGATTCATTTCAAACAATTTGATCCCGATCTATCCTTATATCCTGTTCTCCATCAACCGGTGAGATCCCTCCTTAGCTCAGATCAAGCAATGCATCATAACCCATATCCTGCATACTGGATCTCATACTACATCAGATATTCAAGTCTTTTTCCATGCATTTTCCTAATGATCTTCTTCTCATTTTATAGTCTTAGGCCTTACTCAATACCATGGTCCAAAACCATAACAAAACAATACCATGGACCCAATACTTGGGATCAACACTTCTAACAAGATACCATGGCCCCAAAACCATAGGTTCAAATACCAAGGACTAAATGCCATGGACCAAAAATAAGTTCTCCCACATGTACGCACTTTTCTCTGCATGAAAGTGCGTGAACTTTTCTCTGCATGAAAGGAACTTTTCTCTTCATGAAAGTGCGTGAACGTTTCTCTACATGAAAGGAACTTTTCTCTACATGAAAGTGCATGAACTTTTCTCTGCATGAAAGTGCATGAACCAGAAAATAACTTTGCTACACTATAATTTATCATCAGAGATGAGTGGGTTGCCATCAAGTACAACATATGTATCATAATGCCAACAAAGTCATCTATAAATGATACATAGTACACGAACTTACCTAGTGATGGAACCTTCATAGGTCCAAACACATCACTGTGCACAAGCTCTAATATCTGTTTCTCCCTCTTACTACCAGAGGGGAAACTCACCCGATTCTACTTCCCATATACACAATTTTCACAGAAATCAAAATCCAGAGAGCTATTACTCATACCTTCTACCATACCATTACCATGAAGTATTCGAAGGCCCTTCTCTCTAATATGTCCAAGCCTTTGATGCCACAGCATGGTCTTCTCTCCAGTGACCACAAGATTTTCAGCTCCACTTTCAAGAACCATAGAGTTGTTGCACCCATCAACAACAGTGCTACCTTGTAGCTTGTACAGATTTCCAATCTGAGCTCCCCGCATCAATGCCAGTGCTCCCTGAACCATCTTGCAGGTATCCTTCTCGAACACTATTTTTACACCTGCATCATCCAGCTTGCTAACATAAATCAAATTTCTAGCTAATGCAGGAATATGCATAACACTCGAAAGTGTTTTAACCCTTCCACCTTGCAGCTTCAACTTTACTTTTCCACGACCAATGATTCTTGCCTTCCTATCATCCCCCAAGAAGACATCACCACCATCATATTTCTCATACTCGCAGAACCACTCTCTATGGGGAGTGAAGTGAAAGGATGCACCTGAGTCAATCAACCATGCCTCGTGATCTACATGTGTACTTGAAGAAGCCAAGTACACATCCCCACCTTCATCTGAGGTGGTTTTCGCCTTTACAAAAGGAGCATCATCAGATCCCTTTCCTTTATCAGGAGCTTTAGATTTACAATCCCTTTTGTAGTGCCCTTCCTCTTTACAGGTTTTCCTGGAGATTTAGATCTCCCACTCGATGACTTATTTTTGTTTCTGTTCTGGGACCGTCCTTGTACAGACAAGGCATCACCATTCTGTCTCTCTGTGTTTTTCCATCTCATCTCCTTCGTCAGCAAGGATGAGACTATTTCATCAAACTTCAAGGCAATTGCATTACTACCTATTATAATAACCAGACTATCCCACAAGTCTGTAGAGAACACAACAAACTAATGCACTTATCTTCATCTGAAATTTTAATATCAATAGATAATAACTGACTTACCATAGTATTAAATGCGTTCAGATGTCCTGTCACCGAGTCTCCATCTTTGATCCTTAGGTTATATAGCTTTTTCCGCAAGAACAGTTTATTCACCAGAGACTTAGATTGGTACGAAGTCCCTAACTTGTCCCACAAAGCCTTTGTTGTAGCTTCCCCTGAAACATTCAGTAATATTGAATCTGAGACACACAATCGTATTGGGCTCTTTTCATTTTGATCCAACTTCTTCCATTCTTCATCAGACACTCCCGTTGGTTTAGCACCTGGATCTACCGCAATCCACTGATCTTTATCCACCAATAGATCCTCCATCTTGAGTTTCCACAACTCAAAAATTTGACCATTAAATTTCTCGATCTCTATATTTCCACTGCTCGCCATCTTCTTTCACCAACAGAATCGATCTCGCAGATCTCCCACTGAACAGGGTCTACCATAGGCCCAAGCGAAACCCCTCAGCAACAAAGGCATCCCCTTGAAGCCAAAACTTCTCTGATACCAAATGTAGGTTTTAACCCCGTATAGAAATTACCTGCATACCAATTCTAAAACACAGAAAATAAACAATGCGAGAGAATAACACATAAACACATATAACACAGATATTTCCTTGGATCCCAAAACCGGGACTACCACTTGATTTTCATTATTTTCCTTTTCAATGTTACAATACATATTTATACATGCCGAAGCATCCAATACCATGGACCGAAACCATTGCGTCCAATACCATGGACCGCGAACCATCGCGTCCAAAACATTGTGCGAAAATCATGCACAAAACCATAGGTGGGTCTGCCCAACCTAACATAGGTTCCAAAACCAAAATTTTCCGGGGCGCTGCCCCAGACCCCATAAAGTGGGGTTACGGGTACACCTCAAACCCCATGTGACCCACCCCCCCTCTAACTCCCCAGTTAACTACGTGGGCTAGTCATGGAAAGAATATAACACAACCCAACAGTTTCTAGTTAAACCACAGAGTCAATGGTTGGCTCTCTGATGTGTTTCTAATTCTACTACTCATATGTTGGCATCATTGAAATATGCTATTTGTACCGGTCAGATGAGGATCAAGACCATGCATCCCCCATAACTCACCAGTTTGTTGGATATTTACAAATAAGACAACTTACTATTGCACAGTCTTTGTTCTAAGCTTAGTGATTGGTGTAACTATTTCCTGAATAGTTCTTATTGCTATTTCTGTTGAGATATTTTAAGAAAAGTTTATTTTTATCCTTTTTGTATTAATATTATAAATTACTTCTCCGAGATGTATAAAGGGTTTTGAATTTTTGAAAAGAAGGAACTTAAATTGCACTATTGTATTTAAGTTTTTCTTAATATAAGCTAAACCACTTGCAGTTCTAGTATGAGAAAAGTGACAATTTATTGGGTACTATTATCTTATGTTTCTGCATTTTTGCTTTGAAAGGAATTGTTTTATGTTATTGTTCATATATATGTGTGCTTATCAATCTTTCATGATCACTACTGATATGTTTGATTGACATTTGATCTATATTATGAACGACGAGATATTTTTATCATATGTGATGTTTTAATTAAATTAATTTAATCCCACTGAATTATTATTGTGATTTCATAATGATATACATTTTTATGTTACTTACGATATCTTTCTAGAAAATATTTCTTCATCTTACCCAGGTATTATAGTATTTTATAATAGTTTGATAAGTAGTTGTTAGAATATATTCATTCCATCAACATCTATTATCCCATTCCACATATTTTAATTAAGGGAAACTTGTTCCATAATTCTAGTCATAGCCACGATTCCAAACGAAAAAGGGTCTAACTGGGACCCTGATAAGGTCGTTTCCCCCCAATGTTGATCAGGTCAATTTAGACCATCCACATTTTTAGTACTAGAAGGAGGGCCAACAAACTATGGATGGAAAGAAAGTCTCACTCTAAATTAAGAGGTCATTCTAACAGTCAATCCCCCTAAAAATCTCCTCCAACTTCTAGATAACATTCCAAATCTTTTGATCCTATATTTGAAGTTGTTGAACTATCTTTAAAATCTCTTAGCATTATAGAAAAATCATTGAATGAAACATTTGTTCACACGCCACTTTCAGATCAACCTATTGAATCCCCTGAACTTCAAACTCTCATACAAAAATTGGAAGGAATTTCCATTTTTGAAGAGAAACTCACTCAATTAGAACCTTGTGAAGGTAGTGTTTCTTCTTCACTAAAGTCTATTGGAATCCTTACTAGATCACAAAGTGAGAAACGTGGAGTCAAACCATTTGAATTCCCTTTACTGACTCACAAGAAAAAGAAACATATATCCAATAGTAATTCATCAGCTAGTGAGAAAGCCAACTCCTCTCCACCTCATACTCCTACTATTCATCCTACTTCTTCACATCCTTCTTACCATCTTCTTATCACTCTTTGACATCTTCATCCACTCTTATTTCTTCTATCCAAACATCCAACATTATTATTGTCAGTAGTGTTGTTGGGGCAATTTCTACAATTGTTAATACTTCAACAACAACTTCATCAAGTTCATCTACTTCTGGATCTTTCGCATCAACCACTGGTCACGTTGTTAACCCCAGAGTGGAAGATAGAGCATGGAACAATCTGGGAGTAGTTGTGATGACTCCTCCTCTGTACCCTCTTCCTAAACATCCAGAAAGTGGTTGCCTAAATATAATCTAGATGATGGACTTCCTACAAAAGAACATCTACATAATTTTATGTTGGAAATAAACCTTAATGGAGTTTTTGAAGAGGATGTAGTGTGTAGATTATTTCCTCATACATTTGAGGGATCAACGGGGTCATGGTATTTTTCATTACCATCAAGATCAATTACTGATTGGGATACGTTCGAAGAACAATTCCTGAAGAAATTCGGGGATGATAGAACAACAACAACATTAATCAATGAATTGTCAAACCTTAAAACCTCACTTGATGAGAATGTTAAATATTTTAATTCAAGATTTAATAAGATTTTGAATAATATCCCTACTACATTTAGACCTGGCGTTGATTTTAAGATTGAATGGTATATTAGTTCCCTCCCTTTACACATTGTGATGTTCATTAACAAAGCTCAAAAGACAATATTAAGTGATAATATGGAAGAAGCTCTGGCCGTTGAAAAAAGAGTATTAGCCCTTCAGAAGAAATTTGTTGTTGAAGAAAGAAAACCAACTAAGAAGGTAAATTTTAAAGAAGAATCTAAAAAGAAAACCCCAAAAGATCCTTTTGATCTAGGGGGTCTACAAAAAGTTCTCAAAACCATGTCCAATGAAATGGTAGAATTAAAGAATCAAGTAGTTGAGTAATCAACTAGAATATATTTCAAATCTATAAAAATGATCTAGCCTTTTCAATCTCAACCAACTACTCAGATATCTACTGCAGATTTAAATGAAGAAGAAGAAGAAGAGGAAGGTATAGTATCAATAGAAGAAATAGATGAAGAAGAAGTAACATAAGCTAATGGCCTATGGGATTTTATACTTACCACCTCAGAAAATGAAGGAGAAGAAGAAGTTCTTCCCGTTAGTACCAAAAGTAAAGGAACTTTAGATACTGCACAAAAGACTCAAAAGAGCCAAAATGGATAATCTAATGAGAAAGGTACATCCAACAATTCTTCTAACCAACCTTTAAGTTCTACATAAATAATCCTAACACTACTACGACCACTTATTCTTCATCGAAAACTCTAATAATTTCATATTCCATTGAATATAACATAGTTGAGGATATGAAAAAGACCAAAGCTAATATTTCATTATATGAGGTCAGTAAGCAAAAGCAACAACATACATTATTTCTTAACAAGTTAAATGTTGTTCCTGCTTCTTCGTTAACTTCGGTTGTTGTAACTAACAAGGTCTCTAAAGGAAAGAATAAGCCTCCTCATGTCCCTTCTGATAAGTTGAATTCCTTTGATGCAATTTTAATTGGAGATAGGTCTAATTCATATA
>APFE031166488.1:5422-23506 GCA_000404065.3 Pinus taeda | reverse complement strand
TTTTGCACCTCTTGTTTTGCCTCAAGTTTTAGATGATATGCCCGCAGATTGTCAAAGAAAAATCCTATTTTTTGATGGCACTCCTAATGGAATTACTGCTCAGCAACATGTGGACAGAATGGCAAACTTCTATGAACTTCATGAGATCGATGCAGAGAATGTGGCAATGAAACTCTTTGTACAGATATTTGCAGGTGAAGTGAGGAAATGGTTCAGAGGTTTGCTGGATGCACGTATTTCTACCTTGGCTGACCTGCAATAACAATTTTTAAACATCTGGGAAGTGAAAAATAATCCTCTTCAAAATCTGGCCGAATATGAGCAAATCAAAAGAATGTTGGTGAGTTGGTCCAAGACTATTGCATTAGATTCAATTTAGTTTATAATGAAATTCCAGATCATCTAAGGCCACCTGTGGGACTAGCCATGGTGAAGTTCCCGGATGGTTTTGATGCTGACATGGATTATCAATTGAGAGAAAGAGAACCGACCACAATGGAAGACATGCAGAAGATAGCGGTCAGCATTGAAGCAAATCTGCTAACCAAGAGAGCTAGAGCAAAGGCAGAGAAGAAGGTCATTGCAAAGGAAGAATCTTCCTCGGTAGATCAGCTACTTCGAAAGGTAGAGCAGATGCTTGAAAGGGTGAAACTTGACAAACCAGAGCCACAAGTTAGAAATCCTAACCTTCATGGCCAGCAACAACCACAATATAGAATAAGACAGAGAGATTAGCGAGCCCAAGAGTAGACTGCACAACAACCAGTACAAACACCTTTGCAGCAAAATTTTGTGCATGGACCGGAATCAGATAAGGAAGGGAATGTAATAGGTGAAGAAAACCACCTCTTTACTCCTAATGATTTGCCTATTTATCTCATTGAGGATGAGGAGTATGCAGAGAGTTCAGCTGTACACAAAGATGTAGATTTCATTCTAGCAAGTGACACCGTCTTGGAGGAAGAATCAGATGAGTACCAAAGAGGCTATATGAATGCTTTGTCCGCCCAACAACAACGATATTCACTTAGAAACAGAGATGTGCTGGTCAAACCAATTCAGAAAAAGAAGGATGTTGAAGCTTCAAAGAATGATTCATCAGTTGCACAAAGGAAAGGAAAGGAGATGGTTGTTCCAGAGAGCAGCGAATCACCATCAGCAGAACAATCACATCAGCAAGTTGCATCGAAAGAAAAGGAAAGGAAAGAAATCCCGGTCAAAAGAGAAAGATCGGCTTTGAATCTTGGTTGAAGCTTCTGTGGCCCAGCATAGTGCCTCTTAGAGAACCTCCAACCCAAATTTCAAGAAATTTGGGACAATTTTGGTCACATGGAAATTTTTTGGTCACAAACACAGGTTTTTTCTCCTTGTGCGCGACGTCACTGGCGCTACGCGTAGGATTGGGAGCTCGAAATGAGAAATGGCTTGCATTTTTGGATTCAGCATGCAAAATCATGACTACTGGCACTCGAGCAAGAAATTTAGGCATGATTTGAGTCTCCAGGAGGTCAAAAACACCCAGAAAATGACCTCTCTGCCCCTATTTTGACACACAGGAAGCAGTCTTGGGAGAATGAATATTTGGAGGGGAAAATGAGCACCAAATTCAAAAATTCCACTTGGGTTGGAAAGTAGACAGGACAGGCTTTCCAACAAGCACACTTAGGCACATTTTGGACTCCTAAAATTGCCTCAATACAGGCCCGAAAGTTGCATGGCGCATACAGGAAAAAAGGCCCAATTTACCTTTGTTTCGCCAAATTTCGATTCGCGACTTTTCATAAGTGGGCCCTCTCATCTACACTACACTTTTTCAGCACCAAAGGTGGAATTTAAAGTATTTTCACTCCATATGGGCTTCTGTCCAAGTGGCAAAGGAAGGCAAACAGTCACCCAAGCCATTTGTCATGTTTGTGATGCTGCACCTGTAGCTAATGGTTGGCTTTCCACCTCCATTTTGTAATGATTCGAGTAACTCCCCAACCCTTGGGCATTATATCTCTTCATGGCACATTCTATATATTGTATGCAAACTATTTGCAAAGGGTTGGTTGGATGGTAACTTCTGGGAGACTGTGGGAAAGAAACTCTGTTTCTTCATTGTATATTTTGACAGAGGATTAATGAAAGGCAACGACTCTGTTTCATGAGATTCATGTGGTTGTGAGTGTAGCAAATCTGTCTCTTATGTTTCATATGTATTTTGTTATGTTTCATAGTTCATTTCATATTCATTTCTAGTGAAATTTTCTAAGTTAGATAAGGTAGAAATCAATTTTATTGCTCTGCCTGTGGGAAAATTTCATGTTCAGTGTTCTTTCTTCTGTTGAAAAGGATTTATGTGCGTATGCCCTTTTCAGCCTCCTAAGAAATCTCTCCATTTCGTGCTATTTCAAACTAAATTGCTATACTTTCTGCCTGTCTTTCCTCACGAAGTAATTTGTGCCTTTGTATTTCATTCTCTGCTCATTCCTGTCCATTAGTCCCATACCATCCCAGAAACACAATCATTCATAAAATCGTTTCTTGTATCCATATTCACTTACTAGCCTAAGATTAATATTTACTATAAGTCATCTCAGACCATTTCATTTATCTATTCACTGAGTGTGACTCGGAGAGAGCCCTCTCCCGTTCTGGTAGGGCTAGCTACCGTACTGAGCTTGGTTTGTGGTTACCCTGAATTTTGCCTTCCTTCAGCCTAAGACAGATTTAGGTGCTAATAGTGTCAATGATTCTTTCACTATAGAGGGAGAGGGTGGAAGTGAGTCCCAAGTTGGTTGGAAGGAAGCCCCAACTCTGTTAGGAACACACAACACAACAGAACGTGCATAGCTTCTTTAAGAATAGTCCACACAGATGCGGCAGTGAAAACACACAAGGGAAGATAACACGTACAACACTTAGCGGATGAGTTTGCGTGAGTGCAACGGTTGTTATAGAAATTTTATGTGAAAGTTTTGTCTGATCTTTGGGGAGGTAACCAACATGGGAAAGACAATTTTAACAACACATACAACACATTTTCATTAATATATATGTATTACAACAAGTGAATGAGCTCAAATGTTAAACAAAGGTTAAAGAAACATGCATTACAAGTGTTCAAGATCAGTCTTACAATAGTTACAACACGTGTGAAAATGTGATGGCCTTCTAGCAAGCTTATGAATTAAGAGAAAGTTCCAAGACAGATCGTTACACCATACATCACCAACCCCCTGGGCGAGGCATTCGAGCCACTACTTACTCCTCAAAGAAAAGATTACAGACTCTCAAGGCTATGTGGGAGGAGATGAGGTCAAAAATTCCTTTCCATGTACAAATGAGGGGGTATTTATAGCCAAGGGTGAAACTAACCCTTGTGGTTTTTCGATTACCCTCATTACTATTTGTCTTCCATGACTTTTTGACTTTACATGACTCTTCATACAACAAGTTGGTAGCTTAGACTTCCACGTTACATTGCATCGATTGACAGTATGACGCACAGTAGAGATGTGGACGACATGACTCATGACAAAACTTGACATGACCATGTTAGTACATGTTATAGCTCCAAATCTCACTCTTGTGGTTTGTGATGCTGCACTCATGGTCTAGGGCAACCCGTCCTTCCAGGCCTGGTCCAAAATTTAAAAAACAGTGTTTTATTCCCTATACACGACATCGCCTTGAGCTAAACGCATGTATACACGGGTCTGTGTATACCCAACCCGCGTATATGTCTTAAAACACTTAAAAAAAATAAATCTCCTTAATTTCGGGCAGAGATCACGGGTTTCACCTGTTGATTACTTGTTAGTGCCCGTGGCCCAACTGTTCCCAACGAATTCCCAACTAAAAAACTACTTTGGGAGAAGTATAAAAAGGCTTCAATGGGAAGGCCAAAGGGAGGAGAGAAGAGAGAGAAAGATTATTATGCTGAGATTTCTCTAACCAGGTCTGAAGATCATAGTGTCTCCTGCACTTCCCCCATTTTACAGGAAACCCTTGTTTCCTTGTGTGTGTTGATGTCTTCATACTACTTGAGATAGCATGGAGTAAGTCATGGAAGGAGTTTGTTAAAGGCTTGAGGCTGGACGAATCGAGAAGACAGTTCTTCTTGGAGCCTGCGAAAGGACGAATCAGGTGAAATTATTCCTTTCTGTACTTTATTTGTCTATAATAAGAGAAACGCATGCCTTTGTTCTTGATATAAATCTTCTTCATGTTTATGATATTCATGTTATGATTCATATGTGAATGGTTGTTTAATTGCATAACTAACTACCTTTCATTATAATATGAAGATCGTTTCTTTATGATATTTAGTCCATATACCGTTTTACTTTCTGGAATTGATTATTTTGCAGGTTGAAGGAGAAAAAGGAACTCCAAGAAGGGTTTGGACCCTGGAAGGCTCTTCTCAAACGTAGGACCTCAGGTACACCCCTTATAGTAGAGTTTGCTTATATTAGCATTATGGCTGTATGGAATGTGAGTTTCTTTGTATAGACAACCTCCAGTCTGCTAGGGTATCAACCCAAAACCCTAGGGGAATTTATTCCCTAACAGAATTGGCGACTCGCTGGGGACAACAGTATTGGTGTTCCTAGTTTGGGTGTATTCAAGCCAATCAGGGCTTAGCTGTCTGTTTGCTTTCTGTTGTTGTCTAGTCTGTTCTTGAATTGCAAGTTTGATCAATTTCTTCAGACTATTTTTTATTTTTCTTGGAACCTTTTATATACGTTGTTTTTTCTGTTTAAAGAGGCGTATATACGCATCTTTCCTTAAGTAAACTTGTGTATACGCATGTTTCCTTAAGCTTTGTCACATATACATGCAGTTGTGAGCAAACATAGTCACGTATATCTTATAATTTTCAAGATTTTTTAAATCTTTTTGTTTCTGAAGGTCTGCCTGATGGTCTGATTCAATCTTGAACAACTACTTTTCTGTGACAGTCTTTAGTTTTACAGCAAGTATCTAATTTCAAATTCTCTCTGATTGTGAAAAGGTTGGTCTTATTTGTTTTTCTTGCAAACGTCATCGTTTTTGTTTAAACACACAAGATTTCTTGTTAGGAATGCTGGCTGCTCTGTGTATTCAGGGCAGAAAGGTTGATCTCAATCTTTGTGTCAAGTTTTGTTTTGGTGATTTTTTGGTTTGCATGTTGAAACAGTATCTTTATGACCATCTGCTTTTCTTGCTTTCCAGAAGTTGTTGGTTTACACTTTCTTGAAAGTTGTCTTTTCAATATTTTGGTCTTTATTTCCAATCTCTTGTTGCTACTTGTTGATTGTTAAGAGCATTTCGAAACACCTTTTTGTTGAGTTCTCACTTGTTTTGTGTTGCAAACTCGCAAAGTGTTTCATTGCCTATTCTTCGATCATAAAGTTTCAATCTTGTTTAGAGCACTTTTAAAAAGTCATTTTTGTTTTGCTTTTGAAGGAAACTTCTTGAAACTTTGTTTTACTTTCTTGAACTTTGTTTTGATTTAGTTTTCCTTTTTATGAGTGAAAGTGCATTTTTGTTTGTCTTGAAACTTGGTTTTAGTGTTTGGACGAAATAAGCGTCAGCAACTTATATTCTATCTAAACATTTTAAGTGGCAAATTAAAGATTGATAAACAAGTAACTTTCATTTCTTGATTTAAGAGTAGTTTTGAGTTTTTCATCAGCATGTACTTGTTGCATTAGGATTAATTTGTGCATCCTTCTAGGCATCCATAGTTTTGTTAACTTTTGTGAGTGTGAAGCTTGAGTAAAAGAAAAGAAAAAGAAAAAATTGTTGCTTTATTTGAAGTTCCTCTGAACCCTGTAGAAATTTCTTTCATCAAAAAATGAAAACAAGTGCATTTGCATGTAGTTTGGTTTTTATTAATTTCTTTTGCGTCCAAAAACCACTAGTTTCACTTCCGCTTATCCCTTGACTTAAATAATAGCCCATTCAAAATCAAGCACTAATTAAAATATACGAGAACTTTTTATAATTGTCAAGTTAGACACACCAACAAGTTTTAGGATATTTTAGGGCCTTGGATTAGGCGAGTGGAGAGATAACCCTCCAAGGCCATTTAAACTATCAAACATAGGATTCTGAATAGTGAGTGAAAATTCAATAGCGTTAGGAAGACCAAGAAAGCTCCGGATCTGGGAGTTAAGCACGAGGGTTTTTGAAGACAGGTAAGAGAGATACCCCCTCTCCTACTTGTCTGATCTTACCTCATGACTGTTTCGCCTGGCTTCTGCAATGAGTTGGTAACCTTAGTTGCTACTCCTAGGGATCTACACAGGTGGCTGCGGAGGGGAATCCTGTGGCACCTAAGGTCAACGTTGTATCACTCTCAATGGTACTAATGGTGGGCACCCTTGCGAAGCTTGGGGGCTTGCATCAGTGCAGGCTATTGTTAGGAGGTTAGCATAACTTCCTCTGTTACCTTCGCTGATAGGACTTGGCTGTGATTATCCCAGACTATCTTCGGAAGGCCTCTTACTTCACTTTCTTGTATTTTGGTGTCCGGTCCTAATCACCCGGAGCGGAAATACTTGAAAGTTGTTTGACTGGCTGATATCTTTTAGGGACTTTATAGTGTGTGCTCTATGCTCCTAGTTGGCCTAGCTTTCAATTTTTGAGTCTTTAGTTAGATCTTAATAAAAAATTGAAAGTGGCTGACCGATCACCTAGACGGTCTCAAAGACTTCGTGGTCTTTCACCACCAAGTTTAGAGCCTTCTCCTAGAAGGCACAGAGGTAATACTGTCGGTGGGTTTCATCCCATGGTAGCTGAGGCATCAGGGATTGATCCTCCTCTCAGGGGCATTAGTTTTCTAGATAGGCCCGATACTTCTATAGAACAAGAGAGGAACACTCTAGTTCTTTCTCGAGTCCTCTTTTGGGTGGAAGATAATGTAGAGGTAGAGGAACTCCCAGAGTCGTCAGCAGCTCCGAATTCTCCCCTACCTTCTAGTTATCTAGAAGTATTACGATACATTGGGACTCTAACACATAGACCGTCAAGTCCAGGTCACATTACACACTTACCATCGATGACCACTACTAGAAGCATGGCTTCTACTACAAGTGCTACAACTATGCAAACTCCAACATCAGTACAAGGGGGAGGAACAATTTCCATCTCCTCTACTTCTTTTTTTGGGTCTTTTCCTAGCATATCTTTAGTTGGGTCTACCTTCATTCCTTCCATGAGTATAAATTTCCAAACCAATGCTTTTAGTTCTGGATTCTTCCCATTTGGCACCGATTCATAGGGTATTCCAATAGTTTCGTTTAGTGCCGCCACATCCATGATGGCTGGATTGGCCTCATTCTAGGGTTTTCCTTTTGGAAGTGGTCATATACCACCTTCCAACCCAACAATTGGATCTATGCCTTTCTCTTCCTTAGGACAAGGTAGCAATCCTTTTCAAGGTTCGATTAGCCCTGTCGTTAGTGGCATGGGAACTGGGAATATGTTTTTTGGCCAACAAGCGAATAGTTCGTACTCCACAGTTAGTTCATTTCAAAGTATTCCTCCTTTAGCTTCTACTTGGAATCCTTATCAGGGGTTATCAACTCCTTATAATCCTTTAGGAGGAAGCTTCACCGGTTATGGAGGTTTTGCGGTCGGAGTTGGTCAAACTCCAAATTTTGCTGGATCACAAGGCTTCCCTTTTGGTTCAGTTGGTTCTGTTGGTTACTTCGGGCAACCTAGTGCCTTCCAAAATCCAGGCCAATCCTTTCAGAACTTTGGGAGCTCCACCCAGTCTGGGTGGAATCCCCAAGGTCCTCCTAGGCTTCTATTTATGGCAACCTTGAACTTGCCAGACCTCACAAAATTAACAAATGATCCAATCAAATACAATCCATCCTGGCCTCCGATCCCAACCAAACTCCCTTCGGACATTCCAAAATTCGAAGGGAAGAGCGGTGAAGACCCAGGCAACCATGTAACCACTTTCCATTTGTATTGCTCATCAAACTCCCTTATTGATGACTCGATTAGGTTGAGACTTTTTCAATGCACCTTGACTGGTAATGCGGCCAAATGGTATATAGAGTTTCCAGGGGGTAGCTTTACATCTTTCACTGACTTAGCTAATATTTTCTTAAATCATTTCCAGTTGCATGTCCGTTATGATGCCGAAACTGAACTTCTGGCCAATTTTTGTCAGGACACGACAACTCACATTTCTGATCATATTCAGGAATGGAGACAGAGAAAGAGGCTCATTAAGGCCAAAATTGCTCTAGAATACCATCTCGAATGGTTTTTGAAATCTTTACAACCGGAAATCTCTAAGGATGTCTCTATGTCCAGAGTCTATTCTGAGGAGCAAGCTATTTTTAGGGCCCAGTAATTAGAATTGATCTACTCTCAGTCTGGGATCCTACAAAAATACTTGCCAGATGCTCCTGGGTCTAAGGTTGATATAGCGAAGCTGAAGCCAGGTCCCCATGCAGATGATATCGTTGGATCGGTAGACACAAATGCGGTGAACTTGTTGAGCCAATTGTAGCAGTTGTCTTTGCAAACTGCTCCTAACAACCAAGTCACATCGTCTAACCCTTTCGCTTCCCAACCATCTTCGATTAATGTCATCCAATCTAATAACCCTAAAGGAAATCAAAATTCCAATGGGAAAAAGAAAGGATGAGGTAAGAAAAAGAACCAGGATGGGAAGGCTGACGCAAATAAATCCGGCCATAATGCTGGTGGTGGTAGAAATGAGTCTAGAAAGAAAATCAAGTTTCCATGCAAGTTGTGCAGTGGAGACCATTTAACTCATCTCTGCCCAAAGATTCAGGATGCTCAGCACTTGTTAGGGTAGCAAGGGGCTTCTAGTTCTCAAGCTGTGTTAACCAACCCTTTTCCCAAGGGCAGCAATTGCTTGCTAGCGCGAGTTCAAATCCTGGTACCTCCGTTGGGGGCGACCAGGAAGGGGAGAAACCATCGAATGTTTTCGTGATGGGTTCTAATGTCCATGTGGCTACTCAGTCACGTGATTATGGTGAAGCCAAAACTTCCAAGGACAAAACTGCTCCCAGAAATACCGACCTTCATATTGAGCAACCCCCAGTTGAGACTATACCACGAATACTGAAAGCTTCCACTAAACGCGCGACTATTAATCCTAATTCTAGGGCCACCCAGAATTACTCCATTGTTGAGGATCTAGCTCAGAGTCCATGCGCCATGTCCGCTTTAGAGGTTCTCCAGTCGTGTCCGGCTCAAAGAAGTGCTTTACTCTTGACGATTGGGGCAGTTGATCCAACTAACTCTTTAGTGCTCACTTTCGACATGTTAAATGTCAAAAAGCGACTCCCTCATCATATGGTTTTTCAAATAAAGTCTACATATCAGAAGATTAACATTTTTCATACCATTATTGATGAAGGAGCTTCCATGTGCGTCATGTCGATGTCATGTTGGAAGGCTATTGGATCACCTTTGGCTGTTCCTTCACCTACCCTCCTAACTGCATTTGATGGGCATTCTCACAGGCCGCATGGGATTATCCCAACCTTTCCCATATGTGGTGGGTGTAAGGTCATTAATATTGAAGTAGAAGTCATTGATGCTAACCTAGACTACAATCTCCTCTTAGGAAGGAATTGGGTATACGAAATGGACGTCGTTGTTTCGACTCTGTTTCATGTCATTTTATTTCCTCGTGAAAGGAAAATCATTAAGGTTGATCAATTGGATTATTTTCCAGTCGATCCTCAAGTAAATTCTGACTCTACTATTCCTTTAGTGGATAACCCTTGCTTGCCTATTGAGAATCTAGGAGTTGGGATGTATTCCTCATTGATGGGTACCTTTGATTTTCCCTCTCCTATCACTAGAATTAATGTCGTTTCATCATCTAAGGAGTCTCCTCGAGAAAAGTTCTTTAGATCTCATTATTTTTCAGACCCTTGGACCTTGCCTTCACCTTCGAACACATTAGCTGAAGGACAAGTTAATGGAATGGCATTCCCTATGTCTGCAACTGAGCTTAGATATCAGTCTATCGTTAACTCTGTAGACAACCATTCTACTCCTTTTTCTGAAGAGGAGCTAGATGGTGATGTGGCCCCGGCTTGGGCCATTGATTCTACATCCGCCTTCGACTGCTTAGATTTGGTTTTACCTTCTGAAGAAGCAATCCTCGAAGTAATGATGGGTATAGATCGACCTTGGGAAGATGCACACCATCGTTCATATTTTCTTCCTCCATTATAGGAAGTGGAATCTAGGTTTTCCAAGCTCTTTTCTATTGATGTTTGTACGATATCAAATCCTTTAGCTCCAACACACTTCCATGCCGAAGGTAATATGTCGGTGATTTCAAAAACGATATCTATAAACATCTCTAGGGACCCTAACGTGATCGAGAATCTCTTAATTGGAATTGAATGTTCCCCTGAAGAAATTCAAATTTACACCGACCTTTTCAAATAATTTCGAGATGTATTTGCTTGGTCTTCTGAGGAAATGCCTGGCATTGATCCTTCTATAGTTCAATATGAGATCAAGGCGTATGAAAAATCCATGCCGGTTCGTCAGAAGCTTCAACTAGTTAATCCTAGGAAAGTAGCAGCCATTAAAGCTAAAGTAGAAAAGCTGCTCAAGGCGGGTTTGATATACCCTGTTCCTCTTACCAATTGGGTTTCTAATCTAGTCCCTATAGATAAAAAGCAAGGAACTATCTGAGTATGCATCGACTTTAGAGACCTAAACAAGGCTTTTCCAAAAGATAATTACCCCACACCACTCATTGATCAGATTATTGACGAGTGTGTGGGTAATGAGATTTTTTCCTTCATGGACGGTTTTTCAGGTTATAATCAAATTTCTATCTTTCCTAAAGATCAACATAAGACAACTTTCATATGTCCCTGGGGTAACTTTGCATACAGAAAGATGCCTTTTGGTCTTAAAAACGCTAGAGCCACTTTCCAGCGGGCCATGTCATATGCTTTCCACAACATTAAACATATCATCGAAGCATACTTGGACGATATTGCTACTCATTCTCGAAAGAGAATTGATCACCCTAGTCATCTTCGAATGGTTTTTGAGCGATGTCATTTTTATAAAATCTGGTTGAATCCCAATAAGTGCGTTTTCACGGTTACGTCTGATCGGTTATTAGGGTTAATTGTGTCAAATGAAGGGATTAGGGTTGATCCCTTCAAGGTAGAGGCAGTAGTTCAGTTGCCTCCCCTGTCCTCAATTCGGCAACTTCAAAGTCTTCAAGGGAAGGCTAATTTCTTAAGACAGTTTATAGCAAACTATGCCGAGATCACTAAAGGGTTCATGCATTTTCTATGGAAAGGAGTTCCATTTGTGTGGGGCGACTTTGCGCAGCGGTCGTTCGATGCTTTGAAAAATGCATTAGTCTCTGCCCCACTTTTGAGTCCACCAGATTATGGTAGGGACTTCCTTTTATATCTTGCTGCAGCAGAATCAACAATTGGTATGGTTCTCGTTCAGGAAGATGATGCTCTCACAGAGCATGTGATTTATTATTTGAGCTGAGGCTTGATAGGTCCTGAACTTTGCTTCTCTCCAGTTGAGAAGTTGGCCTTGGTAGCTGTCCATGCTTTCTAGTGGCTCCGCCATTGTATTTTGCTATGCAAAACCTTTGTCTTAGTAGTGGTCAACTCATTTCAGTTTGTCCTCAGTAGGCGAGTGATGGGGGAAATATAATCGATGGGTAGTCATTCTACAACAATTTGATCTCGAGTTCTTGTCTGCTAAATCTAAGAAATCTATGGTTTTTTCCAAGCTAATTTCCGAGCTGCCTTGTGGAGAGGATAGTGTTTATGAGGAAAGCTTTCCTGATGAACATTTATTCCTCATCTCTTCACTCGACCCTTGGTATGGAGATATCAATGTTTATCTCCAGACTTCAAAGTTTCCGTCTACTTTCTCTAAGGATGAACGTCAAAAATTACGTCACTTGGCTAAAAATTATGTTATCATCGGTGATACATTATATCGTCGGGGGGTTGATTCAATCCTTTGGCGTTGTTTAACATTAGAGGAAGCAGAGTCAGTGCTTAATGACTGCCACAATGGAGTTTGTGGCGGTCATCTATCAAGGCTTTCTACAACTCAGCGTATCTTGCATGACATCTATTTTTGGCCTTCGCTCTTCAAAAATTGTGTTGAAGCAGTCAAATGCTGTCACCCATGCCAAGTTTATACTCGGAAGATGCACACACATCCAGCTCCTCTTTTTCTCGTTGTCACTGTTGGTCCCTTTACTAAGTGGGGTATTGATTTTACAACTTGTAATCCGCCTTCAACAATGAATCACAAGTATATTATCGTGGCCGTAGACTACTTCATGAAGTGGGCTGAGGCCATGCACACTTATAAAAAGGATAGTGAGACAGTGGCATTGTTCCTTTTTAATCATATTATCTCAAGGTTCATTATCCTAAGAGAGATTGTCATTGACCATGGCAGTCATTTCTAGAATCAACTAATGTCTGAATTGGCTCTCAAATTAGGTTTCCGGCAGGAACATTCGTCTCCTTATTATCCTCAGGCCAATGGACAGGTCGAGGCAGTAAAAAAAACTCTTAAGATGATCCTGCAAAGGACAATTGACAAAAATCGATCCAATTAGCATCTTATGTTATATCCGGCTCTATGGGCATACTGAACCTCCGTCAAGACTACTACAGGTTTTACACCTTTTAAGTTAGTTTATGGGATGGAATCTACCTTTCCTGTCAAATGTGAAATTCCATCTCTTAAGTTAGTTGTTGAGCTCCTTCCAGAGACATCTAGTCTCGAAGAGCGCCTCCTTCACTTGGAACATCTCGATGAGCAACGTCAAGATGTTGCCACAGTAAATGAGGCTCATAAGAAAAGGGTGAAAACTCAGTATGATAAAGTTTTCCATCCTCGAGTCTTTTCTGAAGGCGACCTTGTCTTGGTTTATGATCAAGATAAGGACACCTTGGGGGTAGGAAAATTCAAAGCTATGTGGTACGGTCCCTTCATAGTTAAACAAGTTTTAAAAAAGGGGTTGTATGAGTTAATCGATTTCGAAGGAAACAAATTGGCAGAGCCCCGGAGTGGGCTCTACCTCAAGAAGTACTTTGCTTAAGTAGCAGTTAGGCAATGGCTTCTTTTTACACTATGTATATTTGTACATATTTTATAGAGATTTTTTTGATATCAACACTTTCTGGTCTGCTTTGGCAGGTGTTGATGGAAGATTTGGTCTATTTTGGATTCGTCGATGGTGTTAGTTAGCACACTCGGAATCTTGCTTCCGCAGCTTGGGTACTTTATTATCTAACTGGTCAGTTGATGGTATCAAGGGGAGTATGCATTGGTCCCGCTTCAAACAATATGGCTGAGTATACTTCCATCATTAATTTACTATCCGAGGCTATTTCTTACGAAATCGACTCATTAGTAATTTATCTTGATTCACAATTGAGAGTATCACAATTAAATAACATTTATTGGGTAAGGGATCCATGTTTATATCGCGATTATTTAAGGGTGAGGTTGTTGCAAGGATCATTTACTTATATTAATTATTTGCAAATTCCAAGATCTCATAATTGGTTAGCTGATTCTATCACTAATAAAGCATTAGATTGGCACATCAATCATTCATCACAATAAATTCAAACATCAAAAAGTCTAACTGTATATATATATCATAAAGCATCTCGAGTGTACATAAGTTTGTCCAAAAAATATATAAAATTGGGACTCAAATGCCCATAATCATGTCCACTTTATCTAATTCCCCGGCTCAGGGTGAGCAGCTAAGTAGGCAACTACTGCATTGGCCACATGCCTAAAAGTGCAGACCCACTCTCATGGCATGCCAACCACATGATGCTGCATCTGTACAGGAAGGTTTTCTACCACCGCCATCGGTACTCAGTGAGTTAGTCTCACCAGGTGCCGTTGAACTGTATGTAGAACTCGCTCTGTGTCTACAGCCACCTCTTTGGCCCCTTGGCTGCGACGTTTGTGCCATGGGAACTCATCTGGTCATATCGGCCCAATATCTAGAACATGATCACCATATTAGTCATTTGAATCCTATCAAAAATATTTTTTCAAAGTTCATTATTATATTTGAAAAATCACAAAAAATCATAAAATCTAAAACACTTACCAATGTCGCCCCATGCTACGGTCGCTGGCAATGCTAGATCAGGATCTCCTCAGAAATCCAACCCAGCATAGGGGTAGTCATCAACGACGATGATCTGCTGATCCCACCAGGAAAAGAAGTCATCATCAAATGCAGTCCATGGGACCTCCCCACCTCCTAGACATTTCATCAGGTCAGCCCACCTGCCCATTCATGGATCTCGTGGGGTGCTGATTGAAACCAGTACTCCAGGACGAAGTGCGGGAACCCTCTCAAAAAAGAAAGAACACAAAATAGTCCCATATCCAAAGTTTTTGGTCTGCCCTCTCTTGATATAAGTGAGCTGGCTCTTCATACTAGCCAGAAGAGGAGTACACCAGTCAAATAGGGTGGTGAAACAGTCAACTGCCACACTCATGGTTAGCCATGATACCTGGTGCAGAGAAGCTGATCCGTTCGCTCGAGCTATGGTGAACAGGATTATCCTCAGTGATAAACTCGCCACATGTGTGATGGAAATATGAATTCCCACCTTCTTTGGATGTCCCGAGCAATATATATATATACGTAGTCCTCAATCGAGAGACTGCTTCGTGTCCTGCCCCGGGAATGTACTACCTCTCCCCTTCGGGAAAGGCTGGTGGTGAAATAGATATCTTCCACTTCTCTCCTGAGTTGCATCTGGTCAATCATAAACGCATCCTCGATATTCTAGTAATCAAGGAGCATCTCGAGCAGACGTGTGTTTGCTTTCATATTTGGAAATTTGAAGAATTTTAGCAAACCACATCCCCGTAAGGCACCCAAAGCATCAGGATCATTCATGACCTCATCATCCACTGCAGTATGCTCTCTTTCTCGCCAAGTGACTGGCATCCTGAAAGAAAAATGAATTTGGGCCATTAGTTTTTATGTTTGAAATGTTCGCGGCATATACACGGGTCCCTTTGCACACAGTCGCATATAGGGCCCGCGTGTACGCGGATTTCATATTACCAACCCTATACGCTACGGTGAATTTTTTGGCAAAAAATTCAACGGTAAAACATTAATTAAAAATTCTAAAACTAGTCACAATCAATTGCAAGACAAGTATAAGAGTTACCTGGGGATTTTGGAAGAATCTGAATGATTGAATTTTGGCGTATGGAAATTTTGCTCCTTTTGCTCCACTTCTCTGCTCTCAAACTCAAATGGTGAAAATGGTGAGTTCAAAAACTCTTTTATAGGCTTTGAAAATGTCAAATTATTTCAAAACTTGATTTTGTTTGGTTTCATGTAACTTTTAACTTGGGAGCTTGGAATGTCGAGAATGGTTTGATTTTCAGGACATTTTGACGTTATTTCGACAGTTCCATGAATGCTGACTCGTCATGGTAGGTAACATTTTCTCACTGGCATATAGTTTAGGGAAGCCATTTTTCCATTGCATTATGCATACTAACCTCCATCTGTCGATACACTTGCCATAAGGTCAATACCATCGTGTTATGGTTTGTAAACCATCTTCACTCACCGATTCTTTAAATCATGACACGATGGTAGAAGCAACCCTTTACATGGGCATCATAGTTAGCACCTCACTGACATTTGTTGGCCATGCTGCTCTAATTTGAGTAGGCTCAGGAGTCCTCTGTAGTCTTGCCATGACTTATGTGATGAAGACTCATTCCTCTTTGCTTTCTCGCTTTGTTATGGCCTTATACCCTAGAAGCTCCTTTGTGTTGAGTTGTACTACTACATTGCATTTTGACCATTTGCACCTTTTGGCCTTGAGCCAGCTTCACTTGGACTCATGTTTAAGCCAACTTTTGACCATGACGACTGAAAAATCAAACTTGCATACTTTTGACTTCTGCAACTTGACATGCCTTGACCCATGGAAGGAACACACCTTTGAGTGTCTTTGGCCAGTTTTTGCCTCCCTACATTGTGCATAGGAATGTTCCACTCCCAGGAACTAGATCATTTGCTTCACCAACACTCATTCCTTCCACTGTACTATAGCATTATTTTATTCTTTTTCCAACTTAAAGAAAAAGACAAAAAAATTAAATATTCCAAAAAGAGCGGGAACGGGACAATATTTCCATTTATTGTTGGCAGCTAGAGTCAGTCGTTTCGCCCTTGAA
Organism: Pinus taeda; assembly: GCA_000404065.3. Taxonomy (NCBI): domain Eukaryota; kingdom Viridiplantae; phylum Streptophyta; class Pinopsida; order Pinales; family Pinaceae; genus Pinus; species Pinus taeda. The sequence continues at coordinate 7,267 of APFE031166488.1, read as the reverse complement.
CAAAGCACTCAAAGTAAAGTCTCCTCCATTTTGGCAGGATTTAGTTTGACTTAGGTATGCCTTAACCTTGTTATTGAGTCAGTTCTCCCACGATTGGTTATCTCTTCCAATCATATGGAGGGTTCGTTTGTGCCTCCTGCACAACGGGCTTATACAGAGTCATCATATGCTTCCACATAGTCACATTGAGTCATGCTTTTGTTCAAGGGAAGTTAGCCTAAGTTGGCCTCTCTGCGGTGTCCCTTGACTCATTTTTCAGTCGACCATCCTTGGTTGTCAGTATCATGTCTATCATCACATCAGTTATATTGGTCCTTTACTCTTGTTGTTTTGAGAAGGCCTCCATTGACTTCTTGCTGGCAGGTCTTGTCCTTATCAACAACGACATCTTGCTCTGAGGATAGGCCTAGAGTTGCACCCTAGCCCTATTTTCATTATTGATAGATCACCTTATGCTCAGCATCGATTAGTATCATGGGTCTTTGACTGAGTGGTTTCCCTTGTGTTCGACATCAGCTTACATTATCACACATTAGGATTCTGCAGTACCTTGGTTTCCATTTGACCCTATTGGTGGATACCTCGCCTCGAGTTACTACATCTTTTTCGTTTGATTCCTTCCACATTATTGGCATATGGGTTACACTCACACTAGATTGATGAAGGATGCCTTAATGCCTTCCTTCTAGCAGATCTTTCCCTATCGGCTTCAACTCATTGCTCTGGGGCAAAGATCTAGAGTCCATTTGGCTGTACCTTGGGGTTTGCAGTCATTAGTGGTAGATCCTTATCTATCAACAGAGGGAAACCATCATTGTCCCCTGATTGATAGATTCTTACAGGTGTTTGACTCCAGCTCATCTATTCACACTTGCTAGATTGTACTGGGTACCTTGACGCTCATTATCATTATCTATGAGTAGTCTCACGTTTGTTAACAGTATACATCAATGACCGGTAATCAAAAAATTTCTCACATGGTCGACTTCAGATCATTTATTCCCATGCTGTAGAAATGTACCACAGTTGTCGGTGAAGACCTCAGGTTGTATCAGCACCCATTGGTTCACTTGACAGTTGCTCCTCTTGCTGCTAGTTGATACCACTCCACCTTATATGTTGCAGTCATTCATGGCGACATTTTATATGCTGGAACCTAAGTTTGCAGTGTAGTACCATCTTATTCCATCATGTTCATTTGGTACTTTTTGGGATCGGCCTTTGATATCAGTGATCCACTTCATCCTTTAGCATCGTTGACATTCTTATATGTGACATTCAGGCATGTGCTTGTTCGATCTCGATCAGATGATCCATTATGTATTTTCCAATCATTTATACTTGTATACTTAGTGGATCCGCTTGTACTTGATATGCAGACATACTGTACTTTCTTTGAGCATGGTTATGCCTGCCTCAGACAGTGTTTATTTCTGATCTCCTTTTGTGGCTTGGCAGGCTAAAATCTGGTGCAGTCCTTCTCAGTTTTCGACAGATTTCCTTTCCATGAACTTGCTTAATACATTTCGGCCATCATGTACCCCTTCTGACCTCATATATTAGGGGGCATCTGTTATAGCTCCAAATCTCACTCTTGTGGTTTGTGATGTTGCACTCATGGCCTAGGGCAACCCCTCCTTCCAGACCTGGTCCAAAATCTAAAAAACAGTGTTTTATTCCCTGTACGCGACATTTCCCTAAGTTAAATGCGTGTATACGCGGGTTCATATATACCCAACCCGCGTATATGTATTAAAACACTTAAAAAAATATAAAACTCCTTATTTTTGGGCGGAGATCGCGGGTTTTACCTGTTGATCACCTGTTAGTGCCCGTGGCCTCAAC
>APFE031166485.1:0-20606 GCA_000404065.3 Pinus taeda | reverse complement strand
TGTATAATTAGTTGCATTCTTTCACGATTCATTGCATTATTTTATTTTCTTTAAATTATTTATAAAAATTTAGAACTAGAGGATGATTATGAACCTTAATTAATATTGGTGCCCGTTTCATATGAAAAAACGTTAACGTGGTTGTTAACGTGAATGTGATTGTCAATTTTTTTTTTTCAGCTAAGTTGCTGATTGCTGGTTATATGATTAACAATCAAAATTCTTTGTCAAGAATCCCACTCACCAATGATAAGGCAAGATACCGAAATCAGCATGTTAACATAATAATCAACGTTGCGTAATTACCATAAACTAAATTACAATAGCATGTAGCGAAAGCATTGCTTCGAATATTAGAATACCATAAACTAAACAACAATAATATGTAGCGAAAGCATGGGCAGCTAAATCAAAGCCACTACGGAAAATAGGAAAGCCACTGTACGTAAAGCCCCACGGTACCTAGCCTCTTCCTACGCTTCATCGCTGGATTTCAGTGGAAAGCCTACCCTCAAGCTTGGATAAGCACGCAGCGGAACTTGCCTTGGAATCGTCACCCCACAAACTTCCTTCATATCAAGCTGCGACGGATCACCTTCAACTCTCCAGTTAAAAGTGTGCATCAGCTGAGCCACTGTGAGTTCAATCGTGGGAATAGCCATGGGGGCCCCTGGGCGTCCCCTCCTTCCTGCCCCAAACGGAATCATACTGAAGTCTGATTGATCTGCTGAATTCACATGTTCGTCCTTCATGAATCTCTCAGGCTTAAATTCGGAAGCATCTGGCCCCCACACATTGACATCCCTTCCTATAGCCCACACATTCACAATCAACATTGTTTTCTTAGGGATAGAGTATCCGCCTGCTGTAACAGCCTCTACAGATTCATGAGGAATGGCTAGCGGAAGTGCTGGGTATAATCTTAGCGTCTCTTTCACTACGCAGTGGAGGTATTTCATCCTCACTACTACGTAGTTGATGTTGTGTTCGTCCCGGCTGTGAACATGTCCTGCATACAATTAATGCAAAAATTTGATTGATTTAAGTTCTAACGAATGATGATAAAAAATGATAATAGAATGGCCCAGGGCCTAGAGACACACCATCACAAGAGCCTTGATAGTTTCCCTTGTGATTTTGGAGTTGGCCTCAGCTTTCTCCAGCAGCACATCCACGAAATCTTTGACGTGAGGCTCTTCGTCCTTCTGGTGATTGGAAGTCGCGGCCATGCGATGAGCAACGTGGTCGTCTATTATTTTCTCCACAAACTCATTGAATGTTTTATGGATTTTCTTCATGCGCCGCTTGATACCTTGCGAATCAAGCCAATCCAAATAGGGAATAAAGTCTCCGATGGGAAAAGCCCCCACCGCAGTTATCAGGTCTACTAACAAATCCTTGAAACCTTTGAAATCGCCAGCCAAATCATCGTCAGAAAGTGTCCTCCCCGCCAGTATCCGCCAAAGTATATTGGAGTTGAGAGTAGAGAGGGCCTTGCTAATATTCACACCCATTATTCCGCTCTCACTCTCCTCCCAAATTGAACGGATCATCGCAGATACTTCTTCCTCTCGCACACCCTTGAACGACTCAATTCTTTTGGCAGTCAGCAGTTCTAACACGCATATTTTCTTCATTTCCCTCCAGTGATCTCCATAGGGAGCGAAGGCCACATCTTTAGAATTGAAAAACATTAATCTCCCAGCGGCTTTTGGAGGTCGGCTGGCAAAAATCAAGTCATGAGTTTTGAGAAACTCTTTGGCTATGTCAGAAGAAGAGATGACCACGGTAGGGACAGAGCCTAAGCGCAGAAAGAAAATGGGGCCATATTTATCAGCAAGGGCTTTAAGAGCACGGTGAGCAGGAGGGATCAGTTGGAAGAGATTTCCGACGATGGGCCATGGAAAGGGTCCTGGAGGCAATCTGGCCCTAATCCTTCTCTTATGCAATAAGAGTATAAAAAATAAACACAGAAATAAACCAACACTTGCTGCTGTAATATGAAATTCCATATCGGACACACGTTGGTAACTGACACGCTGAATGAAAGGCAGAAGTGTATGCTATTTATAGCCGCCATAAGGTCTATCAAAGCTCAGCTCCGTGAATTTCAAGTGAATTTCAAATAATCGTGAAGCAAATGGTACATAAATTTCAAATAATTCAAAACCATGCACAAATCTATTTTATTGGATCTTATGAAAATATTAGATTATTCAAAAAATTTCGATATTTTATTTTAAAGCTAAAAAACAGTAAAGAAATTATTTTTTATATCTAAAGCTAAAAAACAGTAAAGAATTTTTCGATATTTTATTTTAAAGCTAATTACAACTATCAAGAAGATATGGAAATATTAATGGTTTTGGGAATGGTCAGATTGACTAGAGGGGTAAGATTTGGTTTGTGTAGCCAATTCTTTATGTTCTTCCACCCCAACATGATAATATTTTTTTAATGTTTTGTAGATGTTAAAGTATGTTAATATTTTATACAAGCTGCAAATAATATTAATAATAAAGAAATAATGACTCGATGAATAATTCACATAACATGAATTTTACATTTTAAAGACTAATATTGTGTAAGATATCAATAACAGAGAAATAATGATGCAATGAATAATTCACATAACATGAATTTTACATGTTTAAAGACTAATATTGTTTAAGGTAAGGTATTTATTTATCAAGAAGAAAATCTAGCTTACAACCCACTCCACCCATCTTTCAGGTTGCCTTGATATATCTATCTAGGTTTACAACCCAGTCTAATCAACTCTCTAGCTGCCCTAGATATATTTTATTATGGGGCCATTACGTTTGTTATATAAATTTATATAAGTTTTGAAAACGAACAATGTTATGCAAGCTTCCAAAATATTCACATGATATAATTTTATTTCATTTTTACAATTTTTTATAATTTTGTTGTCACAAATTCTAAGAATCTTCACCTCTACAACAATTTACTTTATATATTTCCCAAGCCCTTTCATCACCTCTTCTATAAACAAAGGTAAGCTAGACACCACCACAATCGTAAGCTAGACACCACCACAATTTCTATTACAACACTGGCTTTGTAAACATGTCTACAAATTTCCTTGAGTGTGGTCTATCTTAAGAGATACTCCACCTCTATCAATAATTTGTGTTACAAAATGATACCCAATATCAATACGCCTAGTCTTACTATGATAATATGGATTATCACAAAATATTGTTAAATCATCCTACATTCTTCCAACCTCACCCAAAAGGCCCATTCAATCAAATTTCCTCCTTGCAAGCATGTGAGACAATGATATATTTTACCTTGGTAGTGGATAAAACAATTGTTTCTTGAAGCTTTCACATCCAACTAATATATTCTCTTGCAAGAATAAAGACATAACCTCAAGTGGATCTCCTATTGTCCAAATTACCTATCAAATATGAATCAACATTACTACAAATAAAATCACTACAACCATTAAATGTGTTGCAATAATCACTTATTCCTCCATGATACCAAATCACTTGTTACACTCCATTTCAATGCTCTCTTTCTGGATTTTCCATGCACCTACAAGCAACGCCCACTTCATATAAAATATCTTCTCTAGTATATATGATCGCATACATCAAACTTCTTACTACATTAGCATATGATACATGAGACATATAATCCTCTTCTTCCTCATTACTAGGACATAAAACTAAAGAAATGTTAAAATGAGAAGCTAAAAGCATATTTATAAGTTTCATATTATTTATTTTGAATTTTACAAACATTTTCTTGTTATAGTTCTATTGTGAAAACTAAAGCTTACAATTTTTATTGTCTCTGTGTATTTCTATGCCTAAGATTTGTTTTGCTACCACTATATCCTTCACATAAATGGTCCTAGCCATATGAGTCTTCAACATGCTGATATCATCCATTATTTTTCCCATATTCATTGTTAGTAATATCATGCCTGGTTATGAAGGAATCAAACTTCTAATGATGATGACGGTGATCATTAACATCCAAAAATACCTAGATGGTATACTAAGCGTTAAGGAGGTAAGAGGTTAATTAGAATAAAACTCCAAAATAAGTGAGAGAAGTGTTCCGAGATCGCCAAATGTTTTCTAACTTAAAAGGTCAACAAGGTTAGTATCAACGAAAATATTTTTAAAATTAGATCAAATGTGAGTATACAAATGGCAATTTAAGAGAAAGTGATTTTCATCTTCAATGCTTTTGGCATCGCACCATTGATAAAATCTTTCATCCCAACATGTTTTGGGAATTTACCAAATCCCAATTTTATTGTGGAGCTCATGAGAATTAGTTCTAATTTTAGCAATGTTCATTTTTTTCTTAACACTAGTTAAGACAAAAAGATAATTTTGGTTTTCTAGATTGAGGTTGATCACCTCCTTATAATATATTACTTTTTTTCCCCTCTAACTCTTTATTTCCCCACAAATTCACATTAAATGGGGAAGTAATAATATGTTTAATATTATCCTTATTTCCCCCAATGTGCTAGCCAAGCTTGCGCATCCTTATGTCATCCTCACTTGAGTGACACGTAGAGCTTTTTACTAGATTTAGAATTAATTTTAGGAATTCTCTTCGCTTGCATGATGCATAAATTCTTCCTTTCCACAAGGTACCTAGTAATTTCCATGCTTTCAAAGGGGGAAAGGATGGCTTCAATAAGGAGAACAGAATATTGGGTATTTCCTTTAATCTTTATATTGAAGGCTTTAAGCTATTTTTGAATCTGATGAATCTTCCTCTAAGAATCTAAGGATGTATTTCAACCCCACACATCAAATCCATGTAAAATAATAGGAGTTAAGAGAATCTCAAAGAGGACTTTTTTTCCCTATATCCAAGCATCTACCAACTTACAATTGTTTTCAACCCCATAGTAGACTTTCCAAACTCCACTTATCATTTTCTCATTGTTATAATTTCAATTCAGCTTATGATGGATGTTGATTCCTAGATATTTGCATGAATTTACTTCCACCAAGTAGTGGTTGTCATTAATTAAAGTATCATAGGTGATACTTTTGGTTTTAATTATCAACACTTTAGTTTTTTTCAATATTAACAATCATACACATCTTGGAGTAGAAATCTTGGAGGGTTCTTAGTTGGTTGTTAATATCATAATGGATTCTTTCCAAAAGAACAATATTATAGCATAAAGTAGAAGAGTTATTACTATACAAGTGAGTGTGGGGCCAACAAAACCTCCCTCCTCAAAACACACTTCTAGCTCATCAATGTATATTCCAAGGGGATAAGGGACACCCTTGCTTGAATCTGATATTGCAGTCAATTTCTTTTGAACAGGCTTTAGTGGTCCTTATCTTGGATATAATGTTCTCATACAACCTTGTCACACAAACCCTCAATTCAAGAGGAACCATTATATCTTCTCGCCTTTTCCATAGCACCATCCTAGGAATGGTGTCAAAATATTTTTAAATTTAAGAAAACAATAGAGGAACTTAGATTTATTATTGCACAATTCCTCAAAATTTATCTTAAGAGTAACAAGATGGTCCACACTTGAGTGATGTCTCTTAAACCTTGTTTTTCTTTGGCTCTTTTAGCATGAAAATTAATTAATAAATAATTTACACCATATTGTGACTATGATTACAAATAACTACATATTTTCACATTTATTTTTATAATAATTAGAAAAATAAATTAAAGTTAATGAAATTTAAAAATGAATGAAACATCAAAGATAAAGATAACTATAAAATTTAGTGCTTTTTATATTTATTAATTCCTCCCATGTAGTGATTATATCAATTGACCAGTCATCAAAATTACTGGATTAAAATGCGATCATAATGATTAGTTGTTAAAATAATTTGATTAAGATAAATTATTTTAAATCTTGTAATTTTTTTAATAATTTTTAATGGTTTTGTGTAACTATTCTAGGTTTTGGAGCTTTTCACTGAAATAATTGTTTGATTAGATCATATTTTTTTTCAATGTTTAAAATGTGTTTTTTAAAGTTATAGCAGGTAGATTATGGTATTTTTAATTATTAAAAATATTTTTAGGATGCGTGTGTGAGAGGAAAGAAATCAAACTCTCTTTGAGCCTAACAATTAGAGTGAGGTTGCTAGTACCAAGCAATTAGAGTGAGGTTTCTAGTACTAGGTTAGAGTGAGATTGCTAGTACCAAGTCAATACAACAATATTTACCAAAGGAATTATAGCTCATCATGACACTTGTAGGGATTTTAACCTAGGAGGGGAAGATGATTGTCATTATGCCAACCACTTGAGATAACCTCAATTGAATATATAATTATAATTATAGTTTTGAATTTTTGGTTCATTAAATTGGTTGACTAGACTAATATACCAAAGTTGGTTGGAGTTGATTATTAAAAAATAATAATAAAAATTAAGAAAAACACAAAATATCATGGGTTGTTTTGTTTTAGGATTGATGTGCATGTATGTAACATATTCCTGGAACATTCTGTCATCTTTATGGTGTGGGTGATTGTGATAATAGGCCGAACACCACCACAACTTCTATAACAACATTGGCATTGCAAACATGTCTATAATTTTTCTTGAGTGTAGACCATTTTAAAATATACACATATCCATCGATAACTCTTGTTGCAACATGATGCCCAATATCAATACACCTACATTATGACTATCATAAATAGAACATCTCTTTTTTGAAGCTCTTACATCCAACTAATAAATTATCCTACAAAAATAAAAACATACCCTAAAGTATATCTCCTCTTATCCAAATTACCTATGAAATATAAATCAACTTTATTTAAGATATAATATATTGAAATACTAATATTTTTAATTAAATTACTGTAAAATTAAAAAATAAAAAATAAAAAAATTTAAAAATTAAATAAAAAAAAAAAAAAAACTTATTAAAATTATAAATTTGAATTATTAAATATATGTTAAACACTATAATATCTCTTAACAATGTAAATTTTTGCAGGGAAATATAAACTCAAAAATGGAACTCTAGAAAAAAAATAAAAAATAAAAACCCAAGAAAACATGAAAAACAGTGCTAAAAACTAAAAATGTTGATCTTGGAATAACACTTTTTTTCCACGGTAAATTTTCAACATGTTTTAAAAGTTACAGCGAAAACCAATTTTTTTAACAAAAATTATGCAAAAAAACCATGAAAATGAAGTGTTAGAGTAACATTTGTTTTCCTAGGGTAAATTTTCAACCTGTGTTGATAATGAAATAGGTCTCTTTTATTTAGGATAAAATTTTGAAATAATGGCCTAAATTTTTTTATGATAACTCTGAAAAACATTAAAATTTCAAAAGAATAATGAAAACATAAATTAAAAATTAAAAACAAAGAAAAAAAATTATCAACACGTAATAAAAATATGATATTAAACAAAACATAAAATTAAAAGAGGGAAAAAAAATCAAATATATAAAAAAAAAAGACCAAAAAAAAAAATCAAACATTAAAATAGAAAAAATTTTAAGTAATAATGAGTTAAAAATAAATTAGACATTAAAAAAATATCCACACTTAATGTCCCCCATATATGTAAATATTCATTTGCCACATTTTTAAATGAACTAAATACTGATTAAGTTTATATAATTAGTAATTTTGATTTTATTGTATGAAAAGTGGAACACCGGAATTATGGCAGTAATTATTTGATTAAACTTAAATGAGAATGTATTGTCAAAAGTGTGACAGTTTTATTTCTGAAAAAAGTTAGGCTGGATGGTTACCCAACCCTAAATACTCCTATGGGAGATTTATTCCAAGGGATCAAGAGGATGAGGGCATCTGAGACATGAGAGGAAAAAAAGAGAGAATTGAGAGGTACTTAAAGAAAAATATAACTATGTTGGAAGGACGGATAATGATGAAGTAGTTAAGTCTGGTCAAGACTAGATAACCACTGTTGTTCAAGATAGAAGTTCTTGAGGAGAAACCCAGAAAAGGGTAGCTCAGGGGAAGACAAAGGGTGCAGCAGCGAGGGTCTCATGGTTGGGAAGCAAGACAAGATCAAAGGATTTAACTCGGTTCAGCTAAGACAAGATTAAAGGATTTAATTCGGTTCAACTAGCCAGATAAGTATAACCTTGAAACCCTGAACACCTGTTAATAGAAGTTCCATTATTGAAGATAGGATGGATATGATTTCTTTTAATCAAAGACTTAAAAATTATTATCATGGTTGGGAGGCAAGACAAGATCAAAGGATTTAATTCCGTTCAGCTCAGACAAGATCAAAGGATTTAATTCGGTTCAACTAGCCAGATAAGTATAACCTTGAAACCCTGAACACCTGTTAATAGAAGTTCCATTACTGAATATAGGATGGATATGATTTCTTTTAATCAAAGACTTAAAAATTATTATCTACAGATTTCAAGTATTATGTGTGTCTCTACTGTAGCTAAGGTAAGTAAATCATCAACTACTATTAGGCATAAATATTAAAGAAAAGAAGGAATGGTGGAGAGCATTTCTCCTAAAATTTATAAATAATGCTCAGAATCTAATAAATAAAAAAGAACTATTGAAACAAGTGAATAAGATAAAATTACAAAATAAAAAATAACTATTGAATTAAGCGAATAAGATAAAATTACAGACAATAACATTTACAAATTTCCAATAGTTAAACTAGAAGCTTCAATAGTATGAAAACTTACGAAGAGAACTTATGTCTAAACTCAAAATAGGACCGTGCTTTAACATATTCAACTGAAGTGGTAAAATGACTATGGTCTCGGCTTACCTGATTAGGGTAAAATAACCGAAGAAACTTACTAAATGCATAGCCTAGAAGGAAACAGAGGTGGACTAATATATTTACAAGAAAATGATAAAGCTCTTGCCCATACCCTAATACATGTCGTAGTCATATGTAAATGAAACCCAAAAAATGGGTGACCAAACCCTGTCTTTATAAAAAAATATTGTTGTGGAAATATGGCACTAACAAGAACTCAAAGACATGTGATTACACATTAAACAACTACAAGCTGATATAGTAAAATTTCCAGAATTCATATCCTAAAGTCACTCTTAAAATCACAATTTTCCATGTCAAGAAAATAACATATGGAACACAGAAATTATCACCACAATTAAGATAAAAGTAATATCATACTCATCGGATTAAAATTCTAGATAACATAGTTACATGGCATAAGGTTTCTTCAGGGTTTCTGTGTACCCATTAACTTAAAAAAAAGGAAATTAGTTGCCTCTACCAAGTTAAGAGTTAAGTTTTACAATTATAGGGTAAAAATCTGAAAAAAGACTTACAAGCCAGAGACCCATAGGTTGAAACTAAACTAAATTAAACAGTGTACCACATCCAAAAGAATTAAAATAGACAAGAAAGAAATCACCCTTTCTGGTCAAGGCAAAACCCTTTTGCATACCCGATGGAATTTAACGTGAGGGTTGGGAATTTCAACAAAAGGAACCAATCCACCTCGTACTCTAGCACTTGAACCTGTAACACCAGTCATTGCAAATGATTAGGAGAATTTATGCCAAAATAGAAAGAGAAACCAATATAACATTAGAGAAAAAAATAATACAAAAGACTCTTACCTAGAATGAAAGAAAACATCTCAGAACCCCAGTCGATGGTATGAATAGTCATAGCTGAAAGCAGTAGGATGGGGCATGTTACTCGGTCAACAGAGAAAAAGCACCAGACTAATCACGTGTGCTGTTGACAGACTAAATGTTTACAAGGTTACTCACCAGGCGAAGAACTCGACAGAGGGCTGGAGACGAACCAGCAGCCGATAAAATGCAACAAGTAATCGATCTACTAACTGAGTTAATGCTTAGAACTGCATGTAGCCTCCACTGTCCAATGTGTGAGGTCAACGAGAGCGAGTGATGCATTATGTTCAGCATCGAAGATCCAACTTCCAACCACAGAGAAAACTCCATAGAAGGCGGATTCGCATCCCTAAGTAGTGGGCCATCCGAATTTAAGTTAAGAAATAAATGGATGGTACCAATGCAGAAGCCCACATTAAGTTAAGTAGAATACAGTTAAGTGGCATGGATTGAAAGAATTAATATGTCATTCATAAAATATTACCATAGAACTTTACAAATCACCTTTGTACCATCAGCTACGAACATATACTATGATTTGATTAATATGAATTATGCTTGCATTATGATATATGGGTATAATAATATTAAAATGATTTGGAAAAAATATTAAATTCATAATGTTCTATTACAGTAATTATATGTTAATTTTTTTATATATGGGTTTGTGACATGTGGTATCAGAGTGCTCAAGTTACAAAATTGCGGCCTCTGAAAAATAAGGCTTAACAACATTTGTGATTTACAAAGAAAAGTAGAAAAGAAGCTAGTATGAGAAGAATGGGAACAATACCACATTGAATGATGATGGCAAGAGGACGAGCAACCTTTCCGGTGACCAACCCTAGCTCGTTTGCTGGCAAACAATGAACAGATAATGCAAGAACAGGAAAATATCATGAAGGGTCTATTGGATAGACAGAACTAGAGATAAACAATTCCTAGTCCTAAACAAGGAAACAAGACTGGAGAACAAGAATTTCATACTGAGAGGGCAGAAATGGAAGGTGGTGAAGAAAACCAGGAAGAACAATCAAGTAATGTATCAGAACATAACAAGCAAAAGAGGCAAAAAGTGGAACTGCATGGAGAGTTCTGGAAGATAAAGCCTCCCCTCTTTGATGGTGAACTAGAAGAGGCAAAAGAATCCTGGCTCATCAACATGAACAAGTATTTCCAGTTGTAAGAATATGATCTTAACTTGAAAGCTCGGTTGGCCATCTTTTAGCTATAGGGAAAAGCCACCCTGTGGTGGGAGGAAGTAAAGACAGTTCAGGGTGTAAACGAGTAAAGCATAACTTGGGACAAATTTCAAAAATATTTTAAGGAAAAATATCTGACCAAAATATTTTATGACGAGAAGGCCAAGGAGTTTCATGACCTTCGATTGGGTCAAATATCTATGGATGAGTTCATAGCCAAATTTACATCTTTATTGTGATATGTTCCATATATACGGGAAGAAAAGGCTAAGATGCAGTGGTTTATCAGTACCTTGTCATTGTTTATGAAAGAGTGCCTTGATTTTGGTAACCTGAAAACCATGGATGAGGTCATATGGAAGGCTAGAATATGTTACCAAAAAAGTAAGCCAAAAGGGGAAGGAAATAAGAGATGGAATGAAAAAAAGGGGAGAAAATTTTCTTCAAACATTAAAATAAATAAGTTTATGGTAAATAAACCCCCTAAAGGGTATACTCATAGAAACATAAACATTAATCAACCCAGGCCCAAATTTCCCAGTGAGACAAAAACAAATGAATAGTCGGTAAGGACTGAAGTAGAGATGGCAGCTAGACCCCCAGTATAGTGTTGGGGATGGGGAAGACCTCATTATGTTAAAATTTGTCCACGCCGCAAGGGAACCAATCAGGTGGCACAAATTCAGGAAGCATCAACAATAGGATAAGTGGCCAAAAGCATGCCAAAAATCAATGCTGCTCTTGAAGATCATCAGTCAGAGTACTAGCCGACCATAATAGAATTTGAAGGTAAAATATTGAAGTAAACTGTGTCTATTTTAATTAATCCTGAAGCTACATTGAGTTACATTAGTCCTAAAATAGTAGAATGATGTTGTTTACAAGCTGTTAAGTTTAAAACTCCCTGGTTAGTGAAATTAGCTACGAGAGCCAAGAGAAGAGTGCTGGTCAAAGTCAGCAAATTTTCTCTATAGATAGCAGGATAGACTATTATGGCAGACTTGAATGTACTGCCCTTAGGATCATATGATATTTTAATCAACATGGACTGGTTGGAACAACACTGGTTTCTTATTAACTGAAAAATTAAAACTATTAACTGTATGGAAAAGGAAGGAAAGAGACAAGAAATTTAGGGACTAATAAGACCCCTAAAGCTGAGGCCAATCACAACCTTCCAATTGGCCAAATGTAACCGAAAAGGATGTCACGTTTATGCAATACAAGTAGGGTACTCTAATTCAAAAGAAAAGTCGGTCGCTTTACAAAATACACCGATAGTGCAGAATTTTCCGAATGTATTTCGTGAAGAAGTTCTAGAACTTTGGCCAAAGAGGGATATAGATTTTACTATTGAATTAGTACTAGAGGCCACTTCGATATCTCAAGCCCTTTATCGTATGTGTATACCGAAGTTAATAGAACTAAAGATGCAGCTACAAGAGCTGCTTGACAAAAAATATATTCAACCAAGTGTATCACCTTGGGGAGCCCCGGTAATTTTTGTTAAAAAGAAGGATGAGACCCTATGAATGTGCATGGATTACCACCAACTAAATAAGTTAACCATCAAGAGTACCTCCTACCTCGCATAGACGAGTTGTTTGATAAAGTGAAAGGAGAAACTGTTTTTTCAAAATAGAACTTCGTTCGAGTTATCACCAAATTAGAATTAAGGAGGAGGATATAGAAAAAACAACCTTTAGAACTTGATATGAGCATTATGAGTTCATTGGGATGCCCTTTGGATTAACAAATGCACCCACAACCTTCATGTGCTTTATGAACAGCAAATTCCATCAATACTTGGATAAATTTGTGTTAATTTTTATCGATGACATACTCATTTACTCACAAATGGTAGAAGAGCACAAAGAACACCTTCATACCATCCTACAAGTTTTAAGGAAACACCAGCTGTATGTCAAATACTGCAAGTGTGATTTCTTTAAATAACAGATTCAATATCTTGGTCATGTCATTACTAAATATTGAATAGTCGTAGACCTAGAAAATATAAATACCATATTAGAGTGGTCAGTACCAAAAGATGTAACTGATATAAGGTCATTTATGGGACTATTTGGATACTATAGGTGGTTCATTGAAGGATTTTTTAGGGTAGCCTATCCTATTAGAGCACTGTTAAACACACATGGGAAACATAAAATAGGAAAGATAAATCATGTGAGTACATATTTTATTAACAGGAGATATACATTTATAGCACATTGTTGTGACCATTGGGATTCACATCCCAAGGTCAATTGGACTACTTAGTCTATTCAGGTTCAACAATAACCCATTTAGGATTAGGTGTCCAACATTCCCCCCCTTAATCTGAAGGGTTATGTGAGTCCAAGAAGAGAGTTGTAATAAAAAATGTGTAAAAATGCATGGTAGCACTAGGATGAATGTGCTCTCTGAAATGTTGGTATAAAGGGTGGTGGTTTAAGGATGACCACCAACACTGGAATGCTCAGTGCAATTCTCGGAACTCTTCCAAAACTGGCAAGAAACTGAATTTTTCTACTAGAGGAAGTGATCCTATTGTTTTAAAGAGGGAAACCTTCAACCATAAAATGGAGGTCTCACCCCGCATAAAAGGTAAAACTTCAACCTAAAAAGGGAAGTCTCAACCTGTGATGGTTTAAGGATGACCAACAACTCTGGAATGCTTAATGCAATTCCTAGAACTCTTCCAAAACTTGCAAGAATCTAGACTCTTCTGCTAGAGGAAGTGTTCTCAATTTTGTTCCTGGAACTCTTCCAAAACTGGCAAGAAGTTGAGTCTTCTGCTGGAGGAAGTGTCCAAGATTTCCAATTGAAGTGATGTTCACAGGCATCTTTGTCTCTAACTACAACTCTGAAACTGGTGTGGTAGATTGTGGCTCAGGCTCGCTTGATGTGGCTTTGAAGCTTGTAGATGACCATCATTTCCCCCCCTGTTAGATACAAGGTGAGATGATGGAGAAAACTCAACTGCAAGACTGTTAAACACTCTGGAACAAGTTCTGACATGTGATTGGAATATCTTCTTGGCTATTGATGCCCATTGCCAAGAAGCGATCCATCCAAGATGAATCTTTTTTCTTGCAAGACGTTTACTTTTGAAGCATCTGTGTGAAGAATATCTAGTTTTATGACAGTGCTTACATGGATGAAGATCAAAACAGTGATCTTTCAGATGGCCAACTCGATCACAGTGTTGGCATTTCACAATCTGTTATTGTTGTTGTTGTGGAAGAGGAGCAGAGTCTGGAACACTTGGAGGTGAACTGTCATGAGGAGCAGGTGAACTGTCATGAATAAATCCAGCACTCTGAAAATGGATGGGCTTGGCATATTCTGGAATATGAAAGGATAGGTCCTTGTCATATCCAAGACCAGTTCTGTGCTTATTGTGGACAAGTTGTTCCCAAGGTCTGATGATGGGCTTGGGAAGTGCAGACTGAGTTTTTGTATCTGCGTGTTCAACTGTTGCTTTATCTAAATGCACTGTAACATTATTGTCTTGCTGTTTATGGGAGTCTGTTTCAATCTTCTGAACAGAAACAGGTTCAGAATGATGACTCCATTGTTGTAGTTCCTCTTGCTGCAGCTTTGTCTCAAGCTGCAAAAACTCAATATTCTCATGTGCATTTTGGAGGTAAATTTTAATATTGGAAAGAGAGGTTTTGTTGATCTTAACCATCTCATCAACAGTGGAATGAATCAAGATATTCAATAACTTTAATGCATCTTCGAGTCTGGCCATTGTCTCAATAGATAAAGCGTGATATGCAAATGATTTTTGCCACAATGTTCTCCACGCTGAGTGATTTTCATAAGTTTATTCACTGTACATTATCTTTGATGCTTCCACATGTAGTAACAGTCTCCAAATAAACTTATATTTTCCAATAGCAACTTCAGAAATTAAATGCAATAGCCATTAAGTGATAGCTCCTACAGAATGCCCATTTCTCATTCAAAAACTTAACTATACAATGAGCAAATTGGAAGATAGAACCTGATAATTAAATGACAACCAACACAAATTAGTACATATGCGATTCTTAGTCCCGAGAATGGCACCTCAACTTTTTTTTATGATGTACGTTGCCCAAGAAATGGAAGCATAGGTTCCCTTTTCACCATAGTCCTCGTATCGTCATCGAACCACACTCATTCAGCCTCTGAGATAGCATGCAGTCCCTTCAATGCAGCTACAACAATAAGAAAAGATGGAATGATGACTTTAGGCCCCTCAGAAAGAACTCCAGAATTTGTGGTTATGCCCATAAATGGAGTGCAACCTCTTGATAGTTGGTTTCACACCCCAAACACATCGCACGGCCAAACATATTCAACACAAATGTAGTCAAAATATTCTGGATGGAGGGACGAATTTAGTGAAATGTTGAGAAGCACAAGTGACGCAAAGACTTGACGAGGATTATAGTTCAGTTGCAGTGAAGAAATGCTCTTGCAGCATTAGTGTTGGCATCAACATCCAAGCAGCAAAATGTACCCTGGAGAATTTGAAATGTTCTACTTCCCCTGATGTGCTTCCCCAAGCTTCACACTAAGTAAGAGGAGAGCGGAGTTATATGATCGGTGTTCAAGATTAGGGTCCCACATCATTCAATGGAAAAGATATATTATGGCGGGATTGAAGTTTTAAAAGTGTGGGGATTCATTCACTCAAACTGCTCTGAATCTCTATCTCATTTCGTTCACCATGCTTTCTATATCAAACATTTCACTTTATGTTTTGCCAAACAACAGGAATGAGCTTACCGCGCATATCAATTGCCTTCTTAAAAGGGCCCCAAACTCACCTCAGACTCAAAATAGGCACCAACTAAGCAAATGCAAAGACTCCAAGGACTTGCCAAAGGAACTTGTTGAAAATCCGGAAGCTACGCCAAATATTGCAAGGAAGGGCTTTAAAGTGGAGCATGGATTTCCGAAAGAGTTTTGATCAACTTAAACACTTACTCACCACCACGTCATATTAAGTATCATTGATCCAAATAAATATTATGTGGTATGTATGGACACTAGCAAAGAAGGAATACGTGGTGTACTAATGCAAGAAGGAAAGGTCATTACATACGAGTCTAGAAAACTTAAGGAGCATGAGCAAAGGTACTCAGCCTATGATTAGGAATTGACAGCAGTCATTCATGCATTAAAGATGTGGCGACATTATGTGATGGGTAAGAAATTTATATTGATGACTGACCATCATTGTTTGACTAATTTTTCTAAAAAACCCACCTTGAATGCTAAATAAGCTCGCTAGGTTAATTTCCAAAGCAAGTTCGACTTTGAAATTAAGCACTTGAAAGGAAAAAAGAACCATGTCGCTGATGCACTTAGTAGGAAACTCATTTGTTTATATGAAATATCATTTAGTGAAGTGCAGGACACATTCAAAGAGCAAATCAAGGAGGAAACAGTACAAGATTGGGAATATCAATTTCTGTGGCAACAAACTAAAATTCCGAACAAAAAATAACAATAGTTGGGATACGAAATAAATCAAGAAGGCATGCTAATCTATAGGGAAAGAATGTATGTACCTAATATAAGGGTTATTAAAAATTTAATTTTAGATGAATATCACAAAGTCCCTTATGCTGGTCATCTTGGATATCAGAAAATGATAACTGCAATTAGAAGTGAATATTTCTAGCTCGTCATGAAGAAGGAGGTGGCTAAATATTTGGCCCGCTGTTTGGAATTCTAACAAGTCAAAACAGAACATCGTCATCCAACTGGTTTACTACATCCATTACCTATTCCGAAATGGAAATGAGAAGTCATTTCTATCGATTTTATAACCAGACATAATTGGACTGCCCAAGTCAAGGAAATAGAATGATTGAATAATGGTGGTAGTGGATAAGCTGAGTAAATCTGCTCACTTCATACCTATGCAATCTACGTATAAAGTAGTACATATCGCTAAAATCTTTATGCAAACTATTTTTAAGTTGCACGTAAACTAAGATTTATCATTTCAAACCACGACGTAAAATTTACATCAGCTTTTTGGAAAGTCTTGTTTGAAGGGTTGGGCACCCAGCTACACTTTATTACTGCCTACCATCCTTAGACGGATGGGCATACTGAGTGAGTAAACCAAGTAGTGGAGTACTTGCTTCAAGCTTATGTAATGCAACAACCATCTAAGTGGAAATAGTATTTACATTTAGTGGAATTTGCATATAACAACTACTATCACACTTCTTTACAGATGACTCCTTTTGAAGTAACATATAGGTGTAAATGTAGGACTCCCTCAAATTGGGGTGGCCAAGAAGATAAGTTAATTCTAGGGCCTGATATGTTAGCCAAAATGGAAGAGATTGTCAAAGAAGTACGAACTAACTTAAAGGTCGCTCAAGACCAACAAAAGAGTTTTGTTGATCAGAAAATGAATTTTCGAGAATTTCAGGTGGGGGATCATGTCTATGTTCGTGTTTGGGCTAAGAAGAGTACAGTGCAATGGAATGGATGAGCCAAATTGGCACCTCAATTTTGTGGTCCTTTTTAAATTTTAGTACGAATTAGACTTGTGGCATATCAATTCGCCTTAACCATCCATATTAGTGTGAAAAACATCTTTCATGTTTCGGTATATATATATGACCCGAAACACATAATAAATTGGCGTGACATTCAGGTGAGTCAGAAAAGTTGGGATTCTCATTGGCCTATATATATATATATAGCTGATTTATGTTTTGATTTCATTAATTGACTAAAGTTTTTAATCTACCATCTATGTCAAACCGGAAGGTGAGTTCTTGGTAGAACCAATGGGTATTCTCGATCGGAGAGAAGTAATATTGTGAAGACGAGTTATCACCCAAGTTAAAATCTAGTGGAAACACTTTGGGCCTGAGGAGACACCTGGGAAGATGAATGGACTATGAGAGAGATTTATCCATGGTTATTTCCAATAGAAGAACATCAGGACGATGTTCAATCTTAGGAGGGGGAGATGTGATGTCCCCCATATATGTAAATATTTATTTACTGCATTTTTAAACAAACTAAATATTGATTAAGTTTATATAATTAGTAATTTTGATTTAATTGCATGAAAACTAGAACACTAGAATTATGGCAGTAATTATTTGATTAAAACTAAATAAGAATGTATTGTTAAAAGCGTGGCAGTTTGATTTCTCAAAACAGTTAGGTTGGGCAGTTATCCAACCCTAACTACTCCTATGGGAGATTTATTCCAAGGGATCGAGAGGATGAGGGCATATGATATCTGAGAGGAAAAATGAGATAATTGAGAAGTACTTAAAGAAAAAGATAATTGTGATGGAAGGACAGAGAGTGATGAAGTAGTTAAGTCTGGTCAACACTAGATAAATATTGTTGTTCAAGGAAAAAGTTCTTGAGGAGAAACCTAGAAAAGGGTAGATCAGGAGTAGACAAATGGCGTAGCAGTGTAGGTCTCATGGTTGGGAGGCAAGAAAAGATTAAAAGATTTAATTCGGTTTTGCTAAGACAAGATTAAACGATTTAATTCGGTTCAACTAGCGAGATAAGTATAATCTGGAAACCCATAACGCCTGTTAATAGAATTTCTATTACTAAAGATAGTATGGATATGCTTTCTTTTAATCAAAGAATTAGAAGTTATTATCTACAAATTTCAAGTATTCTATGTGTCTCTATTGTAGCTAGGTTAAGTAAAGCATCAACTACTATTAAGCATAAATCCTAAATAAAAGAAGGAATATTAGAGAGATTTTTTGCTAAACTTCATAAATAATGCTCAAAATCTAAGAAATAGAAAAGAATTGTTGAATCAAGCGAATAAGATAAAATTACAGACAATAGCATTTAAAAAATTCCAATAGTTAAACTAAAAGCTTCAATAGTATGAAAACTTACGAAGAGAACTTGTGTCTAAACTAAAAACAGGACAGCCCTTTAACATATTCAACTGATGTGGTAAAACAATTATTATCTCGGCTTATCCGGTTAGGGAAAAATTGCCGAAGAGTTTTAGTAAAAGCAAATCTTGGAATTCAAGAGAGGCGAAATAACATATTTACAAGAAAATGATAAAGCTCTTGCCCATACCCTAATACATGTGGTAGTCATATGTAAATGAAACCCCAAAAATGGGTGACCAAACCCTCTCTTTATAAAAAAATCTGGTTGTGGAAATATGGAAAAAAACAAGAACTGATGGACATGCGATTACACAGTAAATGGTTATAAGCTGATATAGTAAAATATCCAGAATTCATAACCTACAGTCGCTCTTAAAATCATAATTTTCCATGTCTAGAAAATAACATATGGAACACAGAAATTATCACCACCACTAAGATAATTGGATTAAAATTCTAGATAACACAGTTACACATCGTAAGGTTTCTTTGGGGTTTTTGTGTACCCTTTAACTTAAAAAAAGGGAAATTGGTAGCCTCTACCCAAGCTAAGAGTTAAGTTTTACAATTATTGGGTAAAAATCTAAACAGAGGCTTACAAGTCAAAGACCCATAAGTCGAAACTTAAATAAATTAAACAGTGTACCAAAGCCAAAAGAATTACAATTGACAAGAAATAAATCACCCTTTCTCGTCAAGCCAGAACCCTTTTGCATACCCGGTGGAATTTAACTTGAGGGTTGGGAATGCTGGTAGAAGGAACCAAGCCACCTAGTACTCCAGTGCTTGAGCTTGTAACACCAGTCATTGCAAACACTTAGGAGAAGTTATGCCAAAATAGAAAGAGAAACTAGTATAACATTAGAGAAAAAAATAATATGAAAGACTCTTACCTGGAATGACAGAAAACATCTCAGAACCCCTATCGATGGTATAAATAGCCATAGCTAAAAGCAGTAGGATGGGGCATGTCCCTCGGTTAGTAGAAAAAACACACTAGAATAATCATGCACACTATTGGCGGAGGACATGTTTATAGGGTTACTCACTAGGTAAAGAACTCCATAGAGGGTCGAAGCCGAACCAGCAGTGGGAAAAATGCAACACGTAATCGATCTACTCACCCAACAAGCACTTAGAACAGGGGGATGTGGCGTCCACCGCCCAATATGTGAGGTCAAGGAAAGCCATTGATGCAACACATTCACCCAAGCATCAAAGAGTCAGGTGCCAACCGCAGAGAAGGTAGATTCACATCCCTAGGTAGTCAGTCATCCCGAATTTAAGTTAAGTAATAAATGGATGGTGCCAACACGAAAGCCGACATTAACTCAACTATAGTATATTTTATGTAATAACAGTTTCCTTAGAAAGACAATTAAGTGGCATGGAGCGACAGAATTAATATGTGAGTCATAAAATATTACCATAGAACTTTACAAATCACCTTTGTACCGTCACCTACAAACATATACTATGATTTGATCAATATGAATTCGCCTTGGGTTATGACATATGAGTATAATAATATTTAAATGATTTGGAAAAATTAGTAAATTCATAATGTTCTATTACAATAATTATATGTTAATTTTTTTTGTATATGGGTTTGTGACACTTAATACGTTCGAAAGGGTTGATGTTACAGCAACACGTTTCAAAATCAACATGAAAATTACTCACATTTAAAAACAATTATTTATACACAAGATAAATTAAAATATCAAAATATGCTTTGCAAAAAAAATGTATTATGCAAAACAAAATTGGTTGACTTTTCCCTACCTCCACGAAATAAGTAATCATATCAGTTCTCATTTCAAAATTTACATTGTAAAAATGTTTCAT
>APFE031166483.1:19385-43062 GCA_000404065.3 Pinus taeda | reverse complement strand
TTTTTTTTCATTCCCGCCCATTCGCGCACTTTGCCGGCGACTTCAACAATTTTTTTTCAAAAAGCCATAACTTCTTCATCCGGAAGCCTTTTTCAGAGCCGTTTTTTTTAAAACAGCCTAATTTTTCGAGATCTATCCATTGGAACACTTACTTTCAGCATCTTCAGCTTCAGGTTTTTTTTAAAAATGGAAAGTCCATGCCAAGTCATTCTTGACAGCACTAACTACTTCCAATGGGCATCATACATGGAAGATTTACTTAGAAGTAAAGGTCTCTACAGAATAGCCACGAGCCAAGAGAAGAAAACAACAGATGAAGACAAGGTTGCAAAATGGGAAAATAGACAAGATCAAGCACGTGGTTTGATAGGGATGTCTATTTCTCCTGATCTTAGATTTCATATTGCAGATCTTGATACTCTTGATGCAGCATTAAAACCAATCACTAAAGTTTTTGGGATTAAAAATGAAATTAGAGCCCATCAACTTGAAAATGAGTTGCTTACATTGGATCCTAATAATTTTTCTTGCATTGAAGATTTCTTGTGCAAATTCAAGACCCTTAGATATCTCTTGGAAGGTGTTAAGGTTAAGAAAACAGATAGTAACTTTATTTATTCCATCCTTACTAAGTTGGGTCCAGCCTACTCTGTATTTGTTTCCACCTTCCATTCTACAAGGGAAGCTTTCATTTGTCAAGGAACAGACTACAAGGCCCCTTCCTTTGACTCTTTTTGTGATTCTTTAATAAGAGAACAGGAAAAACTCTTACATCTTGGTCTTCTTCATCTTGGAAACTCTTCCAAGAAAGCGTTAGCCGCCCAGCAGCAACCAAATTTAAAGAATCCTAAGAAGTCATTTCCTAAAAAGAATGGTCCTAAACCAAACAAGGGTCCTAAGCAAACTCAGTCTCAAAATGAAAGATCATTTCAGCAAAATGATAAGACCAATAAACACAAATGGAAGAAGACTGATAGACATTGTAACTTTTGTAATCGAGATGGCCACTTAGAATCTAAATGCTTTAAGAAGATGGAAGCCTTGGAAGCCGCAATGAAGAAACATAACATCCATGTGGAGCATTCTTCTACTTCAACTTCAACTTCATCTTCAGGAATGGCACTTTCTGCATGTCGTTGTCAATCATCTCAGTCTGGTTATGCATTAAATGTATCTTCTTCTTCTCATTCTCATGAGTGGCTCATTGATTCTGGAGCCTCTTATCACATGGCCAAAAATAAAGCCATGTTTGCTTCTTTAAATGATTGTAACACCAAAAATATATATGTTGGTGATGATAGATCTCTTAGTGTTGTAGGGACTGGAACTGTTCATATAGACAATGGTCAATTTAATGATGTATTATGTGTTCCAACCTTATCCTCCAACCTTCTATCTATATATCAGATAACTCATTCAGGTGAAGGTAAAATCGTTGAATTTTCACCTCATGATGTTGTAATCAAGGACCTAAAGGATCCTAGACAGATTTTAGCTACTGGCATTGCTGATGATTCCGCAAGGTTGTATAAGTTTCACAACTTGGGGTCATCAAATCTTCCCTCAGTATTTGTTGCTCATAATGATGAAGTGAGCAAACTTTGGCATGAGCGATTTGGTCACTTAAACTATCGCTCCCTTCAGCATCTATGTAAAGAAAATATGGTGACAGGTCTTCCTATGGTATCTTGCAGAGATGGTGTTTGTTCCGGATGTGTACTCGGAAAACATCATCGGGACAGTTTTGACAAACGTGCCTCTTGGCACGCCTCAGCCCCTTTACAGCTTGTGCACAGTGATTTATGTGGTCCACTTCCTGTTGCTTCATTCTCTGGCTGCAAGTATTTCTTAACTTTCATTGATGATTTCTCCAGACGCACTTGGGTATACTTCTTAAAACTCAAGAGTGAAGTATTTAAAAAATTCTTAGCCTTTAAGGCCTTTGTTGAAAAAAAATCTGGACATCAAATTCTTAAGCTAAGATCAGATAATGGCGGAGAATATGTTAAAAACGACTTCATCAACTTTTGCACTGAGCATGAAATCCAAATGCAACATACTGTTCCATATACTCCACAACAAAATGGTGTAGCTGAAAGGAAGAATCGCACCTTAAAGGAAATGGCTAATTGTATGCTTCAATATAAAGAACTTAGTCTTAACTATTGGGCAGAAGCAATTAACTGTGAAAATTACATACTAAATCGCACTCCTACTAAAGCTTTAAAGAAAATCACTCCAGAAGAAGCATGGAGCTCTATTAAACCAGATGTGAATCACTTTCGTGTTTTTGGTAGTGAAGCATGGGCCCATATTCCAGATGAAAAACGTAAATCTTTAGAACCAAAGAGTGAAAAATGTATCTTTGTTGGATATTCTAAAGATGTCAAAGCATATAGACTTACTCCATTTAAGTCCAAAAATGTTATAATTAGAAGAGATGTAAAGTTTGATGAAAATAAATCGGCCTACAAGCCTAGTTCGGCGCATGTGCCACCTCTCTCTATATCTTCTACCTTTGAACATATTTCTTCTTCAGATGATGAAAGTGAGGATGACAATCCTCCCCCACCTTCTTAGGATCTTCCTTCAGCTCCTTCACTTCCAAAATGGGTTCAAGCTACTCGAGATGCAGCAGGTGATCTTGCCGGTGATCCTACAGATCAACGCCGTACCCGTTCTCAGTTTGAAAGAGCCTCTTCTTTACTGGCTCAAGTGTCAGCAAATTATGATCCTGACACCTTTGCAGAAGCTTCAGGCCATCCAGATTGGGATGCAGCTATGAATGAAGAATATCGCTCATTATTGGCAAACGATACATGGGATCTTTTTCCACTACCAAAGGGACGAAAACTTGTTAGATGCAAACGGGTTTACAGAACCAAGTATGGACCAGATGGGAAAGTTGATAAACATAAAGCTCGACTTGTTTCCAAGGGATTTTCACAAGTTGAGGGCATTGATTATACGGAAACCTTCTCCCTTGTTGCCAAAATGAACTCTGTCCGCCTTGTTCTTTCCCTTGCTACCTCCTTTAAATGGGAAGTCCATCAGATGGATGTTAAATCTGCCTTCTTGCATGGGGACTTGCATGAAGAAATCTACATGGAACAACCTATTGGGTTTATACAAACTAACTCCAGCCTTGTATGTCGGCTTAAGAAATTCCTTTATGGTCTCAAGAAATCTCCTCGGGCTTGGTATGCCAAAATGGATAGCTTTCTCTTAGAATCTGGCTTTTCTAGGTGTCATTCTGACAATACTGTCTACACCAAGAAAGTGGGCAAGTCTCTTCTCATTCTTGTTCTTTATGTTGATGATCTTATCCTCACTGGTACTGATCCCAACCTTATCATCCATGTGAAGTCCAGCCTTAAAAAGAAGTTTGAAATGACAGACTTAGGACACTTACATTATTTTCTCGGTCTTCAAGTCTTGCAATCCAAGGAAGGTATTTTCCTCTCCCAATCTAAGTATGCCTGTGATCTTCTACACTTTTTTCACATGGAAGATTGTAAGCCAGCCCCTTTTCCCTTTTAGTCTGGAGTCAAACTTTCAGTCACTTGTACTTCCCCTGAAGTTGATGCTACCTTATACCGTCAGCTTTTAGGAAAACTTTTGTATCTAACCCATACTCATCCTGACCTTTCCTTTGTTGTTGGTCTTGTTTCTCAGTTTATGCAAACCCCACATGAAAGTCATTGCAAAGAAACTAAAAGAATACTTCGTTATGTTCGAGGTACAACTCAGTTTGGCATTCATTACAGTGCTAAAGCATCTCCTCTATTGGTTGGTTTCACTGATTCCGATTCGGCTGGTGACCCTGATGATTGGAAGTCTACTGCCAGTTATGTGTTCACTCTTGGTTCAGGACCTATTACATTGGCTTGCAAGAAAAAAGCTGCCATTTCTCTTTCTTCAGCAGAAGTAGAGTATCGTGGTGCCGTAGAAGCTAGTAAGAAAGCCTTGTGGCTTCGTGAGATCCTATCAGAGTTTGGTTTTCAGCAGCAGCATCCGACTACACTTTGGTGTGATAATCAAAGTTCCATTCAGCTTTGCAAAGATCCAGTTCAGCATCAGCGTAGCAAACACATTACTACACATGCACTTCATCAGAAAGCTCATTCATGACCATGTTCTTGAAGTGCAATATTGTTCAACAGGTGATCAAGTTGCAGACATCATTACAAAGGCTCTCACAGAGGCGAAGTTTACTAAACTTCGATTTATGCTTGGAGTTCAGGAAATTGTCACTAAGGGGGGATAGGCTCTAGTGCCTCCTTCCTTCTCCTATTGTGTCATATTTGTAAATCCTTCAATCCTATCCCAAGTTGTTCTTAAGGGGGGATGTTAGGATATTCTGACACATAGGAATAGTTAGGTATAACTTGGTCTAGTATAGATTTAGGTAAAGTGTGTTTCTTTACTATGTACATTTGTAACTTACAATCCGACGATCACGATATGTAGTGATCTGATGGTTCGTTCTCTCTTCGGTATTACCGACACTTGATCTATGGCTTGACACCTGATTGGTCCATGAATTCTATTTAAAGCACATGGATGGTCATTTGTAGGTTAACTGTGCATGAGAGAAGCTTATGTAAATTTTCTTTCTTTTATTAATAAATTTCCTGTAGCGGTCACATTGGCACAGGCTGTGGACTGTTTCCCTCTTTTAGGGTTTTAAACACGTCAAAATACTGGTGTATTGATCTGTGATTTGTTTGTGAGTGGTGTCCTTTTGATGTTCTATCTGAGGAACTTACCCTGTAAATTCCTACATTGAGAGAGTTTGAAAAGGGACAAAAAGGAAACTCCAGTAGTTCATTTTCATAGCATAATCCCTTAAGTTTGAAAAAGGAACAAATAATACAAAAGGGATGAATTTTCCAATCACTTTAACGAGCCAAAAAAGACAAGTGCTCAATGTACAGGACGGATGACACTTCCAATCATTTTAATGAGCAGGAAAGGCCAATTGCTTGACAATATTTTCATATTTGATGAGTCTGAAAAGAGTTTAAAGGGGACTCTATTTTAATGAACAAGTGGTGTCTAGGTTATCTACCGGTTCCGAGTAAGCTTGGAACTTCTCAAAACATGGTCATTTCTGGGAAGAGGTTAGCTAAGAAGACCACTCATTGCAGCTATTCCTCAAAATGGGTAAACAATCAAGTGGAAGCATATGATTGGCCAAAAGAATGGAGGTGATGGTAGGTACACAACCAAGGCTCTAAAGGCTGATATAATGGCAATCACAAAGGTTATTTACTGTAGGTGGGTTCATTTTTTAATGAGCTTGAACCTAGAGGGAACTATTCTCGGTTGGGGGTTTATTTTTTAACGAGCTTAAACCATGGGGGAACTATGCTCGGTTGTGGGTTCTTTCTTTTTTATTTAAGCTAGAAGAAACAAAACTAAGAAATCTAGAAAAAAGCTAGAAACGACAAAACTAAAAAGCTAAAAAAAGAAATTAAAACCGAGAAAAAGGTTTGCATGCCCCAAACATGATGAAAAGGAGAGTCTCTTGTAACCATATGGAAACTATTGAGGTTAGGTAGGATGGTTTTGTCCATAGAATAGACAAAACACTTCCTTGGCTTCATCCGCAGAATAGACAAAGGTGAATGGTGTGTCAGACCAATCACTTAACCAGTGACCATATGGAAACTACTGAGGTTAGGTAGGATGGTTTTGTCCGCAGAATAGAAAAAACACTTCCTTTGCTTCGTCTGTATAATAGACAAAGGTGAATGGTGTGTCAGACCAATCACATAACCTATAGGGAAACTTATCTTTTCAGCTAGGTTCGTCGGCAGAATAGACAAGGGTGCATGCCCCCTAAGCTTCGTTACATTCACCAGACTACTCCTGACAATTAGGTGGATGGAATGAAGGTTGGAGAGAGACTTTTGATGCAAAAGGACCATTTATGGATGATGATTGACTTGGGGCTGTGCTTCAACCGAGGAATTAAAACTAGTCAATGGTGACAATTTTTCCTTCATGTGGGAAACACATCATTCGGAAGAGTGTTGAAATAATAGCCTGCATGTTATAAACATAGTCACGTCCGAGGAATAAATTGTAATCTAACAGTCCTGGGACTACCATCACGTTCAAATGAATAGTTTTCCCTCCCAAAGTGATCGGTAACTTAGAAAGGATCCCTAACAGTCGACTGGTTCCTTTGTTAAAGCCTGATAGATTTTGTGTAACAGGCATAAGCGATGGCAAACAAAGAACTTTCTAAGCAGTTGAGGAAAGGATACTCACTGATGCCCCTTCATCTATGATAGTGCCATACACGATCATTTTGTAAACTTGTACTATGATCTGGAAAGGTACATAAGAAGGAAGGCATGATCTTTCTAATTGATTCCAATCAAAGGAAGTGACTAGACTACTTGGAGGGGGTACCAAATAAACATGTGAAATAACCCCTTGATTTATAGGAACTGGGGGAATTTTCTCCTATTGTGAAGGAACAAGCAGATTGCCCCTAGATTCGTCAAACCCTAAAGTAACAAAAATAATTTGAATGGTATCGTTCTCACTCTCTTCGGGAAGGGTATGATCTCTTGAAGGTAAAAATGGGTCAATTTTCACCTCAACTTGTTTACTTTGGTCGGGTATAGACTTAGAAGATTCACTTTCAATGAGAGGCGTTTCGACTGACAGTTGATTTAAGTCAATCAATTCTTCAACTAGTAAAGGACTTGGGGAGAGTTTCCTGTAGCCAGATGGAAGTCATTGCGGTGATGCAGGACGGTTATCCAATACTCTTTTGGCTTCATCCAAAAACGGACAAAGTTGAAGGTGATGGTTCCCTTCACATAAATTACATGGAAATCTAACCTTTCTCATATGTTCATAAACTTTACTATCACTAGTTGAAGGTGTGTTATCAACATGATCTCTAGTAGTTGATGACACAGGATGGTGTGAACGGGGAGACCATTCTCTTAAGATCCGAGGAAAGCAAGGAGAGTCTTGAGAAAAATGGTCACCCGCACAAATCATGCATTGATATTTGGATTTGGAAGGTCTAGTGTTCGAATTTTTTCTAGATGGTACATGGTTGCCCCCTTGCTGAATTGGCTTCTTCTTCTTCTCCTTCCCTTTCTTCTTCTTCTTAGTCACTTGGTTATTAGCATCTCTACTTTCACCAAGTGAAGAGGAAGAAGGGGAGGGAGAGATAAACGAAGAAGAAGGAGAAAGGTCAACTTTAGTATCAACTGGAGGCTGATTTGACTACGAGGGAAATGCAGGATTTTGAACCATAGAGGTTGAGAATAGCCATATCGGCAGGCCAATTGTAATTCCTATAAGGGACAATGTGGCCATATACGGAGCACCAATATTTCCCCAAGAAGAAAAGGGACTAGGATTCCCTTCAAAAGGGATTCCTTGATTGCTGGATCCCGGATTTGTTTCCATATACCTCAACCTAAGATCAACTAAGGAATAGGGATGTTATTCCGAATTCAATTAATTTTAAAGACGATTTGACATAACTTTGCTTTTTCAGTTTTTAAGAGTGGAGAAAAAGCTAAAGATGACTCTAGCCCCCTTTGATTTTTAATGAGCCTGAAGTGACAAGTGCTTACATGGACCTTTTCTTTTAAAGAGTAAAAAAGGAACGAAAGTGACTACTCTAGAAAATCTAGACAGAGGGATTACCAAACCAATCACAAAACTGCAATATACACCTTGGTGATAAATTAAAGAGAAATTACCAAGGATTTATGTACGACAGCCAATTTTCTTGAATGATGTGTTTAGTGCATTGTGATCGATAGGGCGGTAGACACGACTTCTCATGCATAAAGGATATAAGCCTATTGTGGTCTCCCAATATATACTCGACGGTACGGGGAGCACAGGTCTGTGCTAGCACTTGTTGTATCACCCAACCTTCGATGAAAATGATATTTACTAGTTTTTACGACACTGGAACACATATCTAGCCTAGACCTCTATATGTGTTGCGTTAGGCTCTAAAGCATTGTTAGGTTCATTGAGATTTATTTAGAGTTGATCTTATTTAAATTTTTCCTTTTAATGGTTCACTGTGTGATGTTAATTTGAAATTCCTAAAAATGTAATCTACAATGATAAACAATCATTGTTTATTTTGATCAATGAAAATCATAGCTACTAGGGAAAGCAAATTATGATTATTTCAAACCAAGAGCAAAAAGCACACACTAATGCACTTTCCTAAATCATTTTTCGCACACAAACTAAATGCAAATACAAATTCATATATATTTTTTTCATTCCCCTTAATGTGAAAAATGCCAAAAAGGAAAACGAAGTGCAGTAAAGATCTGAAATATTTTACACAAAGTGACATTTTCGACAATCTCTTTTTCAAAATAGAAAGGAAGACTAAACAACACTTTTCAATTTCGAATAGAAAATGCTTTCAACACTTCGAATATCAACAAATCAAATCAAATACATGACAAAAAGCTCAATCGACTAATCAGAGAAGGAAGAATCAACGACACTTCTCTTTTTGACACAAAACGACAGTTACGACACTTTTTGTACCAAACCGACAGATCGATTTAAGGAACTTTTTGACAAAGAATTGTAAATGATGGAAAAATACATAAAAACATCGACTAATCCTAATCAATGGATGATGATTTATGTGATGCAAGTAGGCTTCAGTGATGAGGTATTGTTCATAAGCAGCAAAAACAACTAAACAAAGCTGAAAATAATGACAAAAAACACCAATTTCAAAATGGAAATAGGTTCAGTTAGTCATCGCACCTGGGCTTCACAGAAACATGGATGCATCACACTTTACAGACTCGGGAGGTGCGATGCATACCGGTTTATAGCGATAGACAATGCGATGGGCTAGGGAGCGTAACTGAAATGGGTTTTGGCTCAAATTTGCAATTGATTTCAGTGAGTTAAGTTGAGCTATTATGGACAGTAAAGAGAAAAGTATAGAGGCAAGTCTTGAGAGGTTAATGAGCTACCAAAAGGGAATCTAGAATGCTTCTAAGTTAGATTTTTAATTCATAAACTAAACTAGAGATTGATTTAAGCAACATTCATCTACTATGCAATTGCAGAGCAAGAGCAGTTCGAAGGCTACCTGGCTAACTTCAGGCTCTGTCTACAGTTTATAAAATAAACAAAAACAACAAACAAACATCTATTCGATCCCTAGTGAAGTCGCCATTTTGTTTCTGGGAAAACTAGTGTCTTTTCAATTGACTAACCCTCTAGGTTTGGCAACTACCCTAGAAACAACAGTTTAAAGCAATTCGTCATTTCTTCTATGTATAATAGATAAGAGAAAGACAAAGGAACCAACCTAGATCTTCCACTTAACTCCTTGCTTGATCTCTCTCCCCCTTGACAGAACTTGTAACTCCTCTTCATACTTATCTCGCTTGGAGAGTACCTGTAGAAACACAGTAACAAAGAACCGTAAAAGTATCTTGATCTATTATATCATAATCATTATAGAATCAGAAATATAATGAACATACAATGGCATTCACAAATGATAACATTCACAATTGCACAGTTATATGGAGAAAAAAATCAAAGATCTTTATTAAATATAAGGGATAATTACAACCCAGTTGTTTGATCCAGCATCATCCTCCCAACATCAAGCCCTCTTCATCTCATGAAATAGAAAGATCACACCAACAATACAATTATCTTTCTCAAATACAAACTATCAGCACTTCCTTACAATTCACAACATTCTAGCCTCCAGATCTCTTGTATGAGGGATCCATTTATATATGTGTGCAAGAGTGTGAGTCATCTCTGGGGTTTTGATTTGTGTCATTCCACTTTTTGCATTTGGTTCCACTTGGAGATTTCTTGAACCTCTTACTCATCCCTAGGAGAATCCAGAGAGGCAAGCGTCATAGGAGAAGTTTCTAGAAGATCCCATAAGAATCCACTTAGCAAACTGTCACAGAAATTTGTCCATCCTCACCCATCGCACCCTTCAGAAGGCCAAATCAGTATGCATCACACCTGAGTAGTGTACCACTCAGTATGCATCGCACCTGGTGAATGTAGCAGTCAGTATGGTCCAGTTTAGGCCATCTCTGGATGATTTTTCAAGTGGAACTTTTTGGGAATGATGTAATTAGTTGACCATGTTCTTTTAGGGTATGAAACAATTCTTTTAGGGGTTAAAGAGCCATAGTTTATCGACATATAAGATTGGGGTTGAAGTGCCCAAATATGTCTATAACACAAGGAAGGACTGAAGGGATTTAAGGTTATGAGGAAGAAAAATATTTTGGATTGCTTCACTTCTTTTAGGATCAATCTTGATTCCATCTTTAGAAATGATATGGCCAAGTAATTTCCCTTTCGTTACTCCAAAAACAGACTTATCTAGACTCACAAAAATTCCATATTCTCTACATCTATCAAAAGCCTACCTAAGATGATTTATATGAATGACACCATCTTTAGAAAATACAGTAAGATCATCTTGGTAAATTTCAATAAATTTCCCAATTAACCCCTTGAAGGCATAATCCATAGCCCTTTGAAATGTAGCCCCAACATTGGTTAATCCAAACGACATCCTAATGTATTCAAAAGTATCCCATGGTGTGGTCAATGTGGTTTTGTGATGATATTCCTTTTTAACCCATACCTGATTATACCCAGAGAAACCATCTAGCAATGACATCATTCCATAACTGGTTACTCTTTGCAACAAATTATCCATGTTTGGCAAAGGGTAATTATCTTTCTTACACGCTAGGTTAAGATTTTGAAAATCAACACAAAGCCTTATCATACCATTCTTTTTCCTAACAATCACCAGATTGGAACACCATGTCGAGTGCCTTGTTTCAGCGATAATTCCTGCTGCAAGCATTTTTGAAAGCTCTTTTTGAACCAAAGGGGCTTACTTAGGATTAATTTTCCTAATCTTTTGGTGAAAGGGTTTAGCATTTTCATCTTTTAAGGGGATAGTATGTTCCATGAAATCTTCCCTATAGCCTTTTAATTTATCATAAGAAATTCTAAAACATCTTGATACTCATGAAGTAAATTAGTTAAATTTTTTCTTTCCTCCACACTAGTACCTTTACAAATTTTAACAATCTTTGGGTTCACAGGAGTACCAATGTTTATCTCAAGATATTCGCCTGGGTCCATTTTATTCTCCTCTCTCAACTTCATGGCATCATGCAGATCAATGTGTTGCTCTAAGGCAACCACATTCCTAGGAGTAGGATTTATGATATGCTCATGATTAAAAGATCCATCCTCCTTAGAATGTATCCGTAAATCTTCAAACTCATCCAGGCTATCAAGAAAATGAATGACTTTCTTTTTATCATTAAAGAGTTGCCAATGCTCTGAGTTATCTGGAACAAACGGTCTAAATATTACTTCCATTTTGATCTTATCCTTAGTTAGCTCATCAGATAACTAGAAGGTAGTAGCACTTACGGAAAGTTCATCTGCCAAACTATTATGCTCTCTTGGGATAGCTTCAAGGTCAAGGACATCAAAGTATTCTAAAGTATCCCACACAAGATTTCAATAATTCCTTAATCTTTGATTTTTACATGTAAATTTATTTTTAAGCTACATTATAATCAAATCAGAATCCCCCTTAATTCTAAGCAACTTAAGTCTCAAAGATTTTTCCAATTCAATACCCAACAATAAAGCCTCATATTCAGCGACATTGTTGATTGCTTCAAATTCCAATCGATAGGAAAACTTGAAAATGTGACCAAGGGGAGATTTAAGCACTATTCCAGCACCTTTACCATGCCTAGATGATGCACCATCAAAATACATGTACCAAACTTTATCATTGAGATCCTTAATCTTATCATTAGGAGGAATTATGAAATTAGACATGATAGCATAATTCCCAATGTCATATTGTTCTTTAATTATCTCATTCCGAGGTCTCTTAGGATCTTCAACATGGAATTTTCTTCTAGGCTCTCTATTAAGTCTTACAAAACCATCACCTCTAGGAGAAGGAATCATAGCATATGACCAATTCATTTGAATACTACCTCCTGGACCAGAGGCCCACTTTCTGGATAAAAGCATACCCCAGGCATCAGGGACATCAACAACAACAATATCCATAACAATCATGATGTCTTGGTAAACAGATAGATGAACTTGTAAATCTTTGATCAAACCATGCACTTCAATCTTCTTAGAATCCATGGCACAAATATTATAGTAGGGTCTAGAAACTCTTAAGTTAAGCTATTCCATGACCATTTTAGTTATGACACAAGCTGATGCACCAGAATCCAACATGCAATTCTTCAATTTATATCCATTAACCAACAAGGTGATAAAGAAAAGCTGGTGATCTTTGTTATCAGCATTTATGATTTGAAAATATATGGGAGCATCATGATAGTCAACTTCTTGGGTCTTCTATTGAGAAATATTTAATTGAGGAAATTATCTCTTTGGGAAGGGATTTTAGCAATCTCGGAGACAAGAACCTGGATTTTCACATTGTTAAACCAACTTCCCAAATTGACATCTAATCCAGAGTTTAAACCAGGGTTAAAAGTTCGACAGGGAATTTGATTCTCGCTCTGATCTTTATCCCTTCTCTGATAGGTTAAACCTTTATCTCTAGCAATTTCCATGATTTGCTATGGAGAGGGTTTTTCACCATATAACTTAGCCAAAATGTCATCTTCATTTTCAAGGTTATTTATACTAAAAGCTGACGAGGGATTCATAATGTCACAACTATTCTCCTTGACCTCAATCCAATCATCCATAGACAAAGGAAGCTTCTTACCCACTACATTTGTTTGATCACCTGCCCCAAACATTCCATTATCTAAAATTATTCTAATGATGGGACAAGTGGCCTCTTCATGAAGAGCATCACAAACTTGATAGTAAGGTGGAGCATTATCGACCAAATTAGTAAGCGGATTAGGAGGTCTCTGCTCACTAGATTGACCCTTCTTTTGCAAATTGTTATTTCTATTATTATTATTTCTAGGTTGGAAATTTTGCATTTGTTTTCTTTCCATTTGGACCAACCTATTCTGCAAAGTAGCTATCTCCTTATTATGATTAATTTCCATGCTTTCGATCTTTTGGAGCAATTTCTAAACAATCTCGCTTTTAGGCTCTTGAACTACTTTTCCTTTAGGTTATTTTAGTTTGATAGCAGCCCTATCGAAACATGGGATCTCAGACTTCCCAGATGCTGCCTTGTCCTTTTCAAGCTCTATTGCTAAAGCTTGGCAATCCTATAATCATGATGTCTAGCACGCCTCAATTCATAAGAGGGCTTAGGACTAAAGGCATCAATGTAAAAATCTCAAAGAGATTTGTGAGTAGGTTTATAATCTTGAGGTAATTCTTTAATAATATCATTAAACCTTTTGCTAAGTTCTTCAACAGTTTCATTCTCTCTCTTTTTTATTATGCCAATAGCTTTCATGAGGTGTCTTCCTTCTCTCTTGTCTCCATACTTTTCCTTAAAGGCATCAATGATCGATTGTAAGGAATAAAATGAATTCTGAGACTTTTCTGAAAACCAGTCATGAGCATCACCCTCCAAGGTTATAATAAAAAGAGTCATTCTAACATCTTCATGATCGAAATCAGTAGACCTTACATACTTAGCCATCCATATACTAAAATCTCTCAGATGTGAATTATCACTAATCATGCTATCTCCATGAAATCTAGGCAACTTATCTATCCCAAGTGTTGGAAGATCATTGGGATAACCTTGAATGTTAGAAAGATATCAAGGAGCATATATATTCATGATGTCATGCCTAACCAGGCTAGTAAAAAGAAAATGGATATTGGAGAGGGCTTGTTGTCCGAGGTTAACAAGAAGTGTATGAGAAGAGAGTTTGTGTAATCGTACTCTGAGAGCCCTTTCAGGATCAGGAGCAGGATTGCATAAACTTCTTGGATGTCTTCTAGTATACACTCTTGAAGACAATATATGAAGTGGAGTCGCCACCTGGACAGGAAGTGAAACATGGAAAAGCTCGAAAGCAAAGAGCTAAGGAGAGAGGAAATAAACGAGATGAATGTCGAAGGAACCAAGGACAAAAAAAAACTTTATCCCTGACAACAACACCAAAAAATGTTGTCGCACAGATTGTTTAGGCAGCGCGACAATGCTCAGACAGGGGGCTGTCACCCTGATCCCTGATATCTCCGTTTAAGCTGTCTCCCAAGGCTAATGGGGGTAGACCCTATGGGATAAAAGAAGACCAGCTATGGACCAGTTGGGTTGGGAGACACAACAAGGAAACTTAGCACCTGACTGATTTTAGAAATTAATGTATCAATGCCTTATGGAGTTAATGATTAAATGATTATTTATTAAATGTTGCAAAAATAAGAACCTTGTAAAACAATCATTTATCATCAAATAACCCAAGCAAAGATTAATTTTTCCAAATGCAAGATAATCAATAAATGCACAATGCATTAACAATATTCTAGCAATTAAAATTTAAAATATTAAAAGCTTTAAATAACCACACAATTTTAAATGCTAACCAGTTATCACTTTCATATAGCTAATATTCAAATGGACATTTAAGCATGTTTAACCATATAAAAATGATAAATTTTAATCCCAAATAAAAAATCTATTAGCCTTAGCGAAATACACCAAAATTTGGAAATGTGACAAAATATGCTAAGACTAAATGCAACAAAAAAAAAAATCATATATTTTTTTTTTAAAGAAAATATAATTAAAACTCAAACTAATCCAGGAAAAAAAATAGGATTAAAACCTTTTATGTTTTTTTGGGACTTTTTATTTTATTTTTTATGATTTTTTGATATAATTTTTTAAACTTAAACATAAAACAAAACTAAACTAAATTAAAAATGAAGATTAAACTAAACTAAACCTAAACCAAAAATAAAGCTTAACTCTAATCTAAATCTAATGCTAACTTGATAAAGTTAGAAACTAAATAAAAGAGAAAATCGTTTTTTTTTTTTAATTAAAAAACAAAACAAGCTTAAATTAAAATTTTAATAAATGTAAAACTAAAAAAAAATCAATAAACCTAAAACCTAAATGAGCTAACACATATATAGACAACTAAAGGAAAATCGAAATTATTTACTATTTAAATGAACGCAGGTTTGTTGCATGGTATTACAACAGAGGAATTTCGAAGCTTCGGGAAATCACAGAAGGGAGAACTACTCGGTCGGAGAGGAGACCAAGGGTGCAATCAGGAAGCGTGAA
The DNA here is from genome assembly GCA_000404065.3 of Pinus taeda. Taxonomy (NCBI): domain Eukaryota; kingdom Viridiplantae; phylum Streptophyta; class Pinopsida; order Pinales; family Pinaceae; genus Pinus; species Pinus taeda. The sequence goes on along the minus strand of APFE031166483.1, from coordinate 27,794 downwards.
GATTGATGAGGCTACAAGATGAGGAATTGCTTGGAGATGAATGCATCACCTGAGGAGGGAGAAGCGTAGTGCGTGAAGGAAACGTGAGGAAAATAGGCAACGCAAATTGGAGATGATGGTTGCATATACGAGTTTGAGTGAAAAGGGCAGGGTAGCAGCAACAAAGAGGACATAGCGTTTGCATGGAAATGAAAGGGAAGAAAGCGTGGAGTTGGAATAACTGTGTGAAAGTTTTTCTAGCTTGGACGCTGGAGAATAAATGCACAGAGGAGGAGAAGGGATGGTTCATGATGGGCAGAAGATGGATTTCACGTAGGGTTAATGGAGCAAAAGATGGATACATGTAAGATTTCAATGGACCTGCTCACTTGCTGTGTGTGCAGGTTGCTGCCAGCTAAAGGTTTCGAATCAGACAAATAGTGTGTAGGTATGCATGGAACTGAGGCAGTTGCGTGAAGTAAAAAGAGGCAGCATTCGGGAGGATTGATGTTTTCTAGCAGTGTGGGGTTTTGAATGCATGAAGGCAGCGACAATGCTGAAGACCCGCTTGAAGGTTGGGAAGAATGAAGTTGTGTTTTGAGGGAAAGAGATGATAAATAGTAATGTTGGAGCTTGGCAACAATCCAAGAGCTCCACACAGCTTCTCTAAAAATAAAAAATAAAAATCGTGGAAATGAAACCCCAGAAATTAGATAGCTTCGACCTTTTCCATAAAAATTCAAAACCCTTTGAAGACTATCCCTACAAAAATGACCCTGAGGCCAGATCTTACCCTCCAGGACCTCGATCTGGCTTTAGAACAAGATTATGTCTTCAGATCTGAAACCTGTAATAGCAAAAGAAACACACAGAAATAATATATGGGAGAATTAAAATTAAAGCCCTACAAACCAAGTAATAATATTTACAAATTTTTGACTCTAAGGAGCCAGATTTGTCAATAATCCATAGTAATATTTTCATAATTTCAGATTTACTATGAGATACTTCAGAAAACCTCTCATTCATTCAAAAGATAAACTTAAATGATAAACCCAGGATGAAAACTGGCTGGGCTCTTCGAGAAAATGCTTTCTGGGAGTTGGCTGGTTTAGCCGAGAACTTCCCCAAATGCCCATTAATCTTCACAATCTAGATTTCCTGCACAGCTTACTTCAACTATCAATAAAGAGGGAACAAATAGTACTAAAATCCAAATCCAATGGAGATACCTGCCATTATTTTCATAAATTCTATTACCATTCAAACCCTAGTGAGTAAACAAGATACCTGTGTTCAACATCACTCTTCATCAAGCTATTACTAATGGCTGAAATTAAATTTATGCAGAAAAATGAAACAACTTATAGCATTTAGAAGAGTAACACCAGCAAGATTTCAACCCCAAAGTCTTTCTTTATTGTACAAGAAAAATATTACAAGAGAGATTTCTTCAACACAAGACTCACAGATTGAATAATCTGAAATGATCCTTGATACCCTATTTAAAGGAAAATTTCCCAATGGCTAGTTGGAGTGATCCATGTCAAAATGATCTCGACCATTGATGAGGATGAAAATCTCTTTTAATCTGATCCATCGAATTTTTAAAATATTTAATATATTAAAAAATTAAAATCCTGCATTTATTTACTCAAAATTTAACTTATTATTATTTTATTATTTTATTATTTTTTTAGTTTTTTTTTATTTTTTTAATTTTTTCAATTTTATTTTAATTATTTATATCTTTTATTTTTTGGATTTTCAAACTTAGCCTTTGGAAGAGTCAGCTAGGACCTAGGACTTAGGACTTATGAGGGGATTAAAACTTTTTCTAACCCTGAAAACACTTTACATCATGACTTTTACAATTTTACATCTCAAGGGGGAAAACCCATTTGACATAAACTGTCACAGACCACCCAGTCTTGTGACACGAATATAGTCTAGGAGATCAAGCAATTTGAAAATAACCTAAATAATTAGGATTATTTCCAAATTACTTTTACATAGTCTCAAAGCAAACTAGGATTCCCCTAAGATTCTAATGACAATTTCCATTCCGACTTTGGGGTTAGGCTGAAGGAAAACTCTACCGATCATGGATCAGTGAGACAAAAAACCTTCTAGAATGTAGATGATCACTAGAAAAGTAGGTTTGCCTAGGAAATTTACATACATGACTTAGATCTACTAAGATTATTTACAATTTACACATGCAGACTGGGTTTACAACATAACATGATCCGGTTGATGACGATAGTCGAGTGGCACAGATGCGTCGATCAAGCGCTATCCCTGTTGTGAAAAAGGGGGTGTACTACTATGGGTAGTTGACACGTAGTGGTCAATAGACTCCATGCCCAAGAATGATCTAAAGGACACTTGTACCATCATATATCATCAGTCAATAGTGTTTTTAAACTCTACTTCTATTTCTCATCATTTTTCTTGTACCTAGATTCCGCACCCTGTGGGAAAGTGTAATAAGTGATACTAGTAATGATGAGTTTCTAGTCTATAATAGGCTTAGGATGTTGGGACTCAATCAGCAAATGAGTACACCTTGGAGTGTTTTTTTATCTAGTTAATTATCCCTTATTTTTTAGAGGCGGATAATTTTCTGGGTTTTTTCACTCACTTTTTACAGCAAAGATGGGGTGATGGTTTGAAAGTTGAGCCCCTAACACATCTTAGTCTCTAGAGTCAATTTATATTACCATACTATATCACATAAAAAAAAATCGTGGAATTTGGTTAGGTCTAGGTAGTTATTTTTAAATTTTTTAAATTTCTCACAAGTCAAAAATCGTAATAAAAATATATATATAAATGTAATAAGTGTTGTCTAGAGAAGTTGTATGGGGTATGTGTTACAAAAACATATCGTCACCTTGATTATTTGCAGTCGGTGTAGGCCTATCATCACCTATACCAGCTTCCTAAGCAAGTCTTAAACCTCAGCTCTTCAAACCAAGCTCGAGAAAAGAGAGAAAGACATCAAAAAAGAAATGTAACTCTAGTTCCGCACTTTCTCTTACTTTTGCCTGTGGGCCCGCACCTTTTGTTCAAGGTATCTACGTACTTATATGCTCTGTATATAAAGGGGAGGGTGCGTACCCCTGTAAAAGTCAAAAGGCACAATCTTTATCTTAAAAACTCATCTTGGGTTAAGGTTTATATCCCGGATCAAATCTTAGCTGAGTGGTTTGTAAAATCCTTGTTGCCTAAGATCACTGAAGATGTAGCTAAAGCCAGAGTAGTTAGTGAAGAGCAAGTCATTGCTCAAGTGCAGTACCTTGACTTAGTTTACACTCAGTCGAGTACGTTACATGAGAATATCCCCAACCTACCTAGTCAAAATCAAATTGTTGCTGCTCCTTTGGGGTCTCATGCCGCTGATGGTATGATTGGCATGGTGAATACTAAAAGTAAGAAGAAATCTTCTAAGAATTATTCTCCTATAATAACCTTGCCAGATTCCCCGACAGGAGAATCTTCTGCAGAACTTTCCGCCGATATTCATGTTGTAGAATCTTCTACAGCCAAACCTAAAAGTAGTGGTAAGAAGAAGGGGAAGAAAAAGAAGGATAAAGAGAAAAATCCAAAAGAGAAACCTGAAAAAGCGGAACCCTCTGAAGAAAAGCGCAAACCTCGTTATTCGTACACCTTGGAGTGTTTTTTTATCTAGTTAATTATCCCTTATTTTTTAGAGGCGGATAATTTTCTGGGTTTTTTCACTCACTTTTTACAGCAAAGATGGGGTGATGGTTTGAAAGTTGAGCCCCTAACACATCTTAGTGTCTAGAGTCAATTTATATTACCATACTATATCACACAAAAAAAACGTGGAATTTGGTTAGGTCTAGGTAGTTATTTTTAAATTTTTTAAATTTCTCACAAGTCAAAAATAGTAATAAAAAATATATATAAATGTAATAAGTGTTGTCTAGAGAAGTTGTATGGGGTATGTGTTACACAAACATATCGTCACCTTGATTATTTTCAGTCGATGTAGGCCTATCATCACCTATACCAGCTTCCTAAGCAAGTCTTAAACCTCAGCTCTTCAAACCAAGCTCGAGAAAAGAGAGAAAGACATCAAAAAAGAAATGTAACTCTAGTTCCACACTTTCTCTTACTTTTGCCTGCGGGCCCGCACCTTTTGTTCAAGGTATCTGCGTACTTATATGCTCTGTATATAAAGGGGAGGGTGCGTACCCCTGTAAAAGTCAAAAGGCAGAATCTTTATCTTAAAAAACTCATCTTGGGTTAATTCTAGAGTTTTCTAGAAGCATTTGTTACGTGGATTGTTCGCTCCAAGTGGTTCATGCATCCCATCATAGGAGGAACTAATCCCATGTTGAGAGGTGCTATCCCTTTGAAGGAGGACTCTATCCCTTTGAAGGAGGAGCTGGTAACTGATCTCCATTGCACTATAAATTGAGGCATTGGGTCAGTGGCCAGGGAGGTTAGAAGCTGAACTTTTGAGGTAAATGCTAGTGAAATCAAGACTTCCTATTTGAGCTTAAGAGGAGAGATCACATACCTTTTTGGCCCCATTAGGGAGTGAGTGAAGCTTGTCAAAGTAGAGGAGACTTCTTGTTGGACCCTGGAGGGAGCTTGTATAGCGTCAAGGCAAAGGTTGTAAATTTCTTCTCCTTTTGAATTAATACAATCAAGATCATTTTTCTCAACAAGTATCTCATGTTATTTGTTTCATGGACTCCTTGACTTTCATGTTAAATATGTTTTATAATACTGGTTATTCAGGTGCTATTTAATCGTTTGCCTTGTTTGTGTTTGCAAGTTTGTGACAAAGGAACTTACTTGGATCAAAGGAGCGAAGGCATCTCCAAACTTGCATTGGACATGAGGTAGGCCTTAAACACATTTGTTTTCCATTATTTATAAAGCGCATTTAGAGAAAGATAGTGTCTGGTTGGTTTGTTTGTCATTAGGTCTTCATTAGATTCTAGGAAGGTCTGTCTTGTCTGCAAGATCGACTAATTCCATGTGACAAAATGGTGACTTCGCTGGGGACATGATTGTTTTCCTCGTTTTTCTTTGACTTGAGAAACTTGTCTTTTTGTTTCTATTTTTGGCTTGTTTTGTGTGGCTTTGGGTAGAATTAGTTGATTTAGCTTTGTTTTTTCTTTTTCATTACTTTAGTTGAAGTCCGCAGCCTGCGCTTATATCACAGTGTGTACTTGTACGCACCTTGGTTTTGCACACAGAGCGTACCCGCACCTGGGTAAGCTCTGCACCTGCGTACCCTGCTAAATTTTTGAAAATTTTGACTTTTGCTCTTTCGGTTAGTTTTATTTTGTTTTTCTAGTGGTTATCCTCTGCTCATACTTGCATGTGACTGGTTGAAATCTTTACTTGGTTTAATTTCATTAGCATTAGGCTTTTAGGTGAAATTCCTAGAAGTTTTGCTTGTTGGGTTTGTTTTTCGACTTGGTTGTGTAGTGGCTCTGAGCTTAGAGGCTGTAGAGACTTCATATCACCTTAGTGTCTACCAGTCTTCTTGAGAGTCTGACCATTTGTGAAATCTCCCCTTGTTGAGAAATCCGCTTTGAGTTTTCTCTTTACAAAACTTCGATAAGCTTGTGATTGAAAGTGTGGATTTTCATTTTTAAAAAGGAATACAAAATTTGTTGTTCTTGAATTATTTGTGATTCTGAACAAATTAGTCCTTGGTTTGCTTGTGACCAAGTAAAACATCCTCAAAAAGACTTTTGTGACCTTTTTAATTCAAATAGGGTTTTGTTAGTTTGTAGATCTTAAGTTTGCTTCATTCAATAGTTTTCTCAAAGATTTGCTTTAGTTATAGTTTTAAATGTTTTTTAACAAAAAATGAAAGGTCTCTTTTGAAAAAGCTTGTTCTTAGTAGCATTTGGGTTTTCGAATGAAAAGAGAAATTCTTGTGGAAATAATTAGTTGTCTCGTTTTTGAGTGCATTGAAACGAATAATCTTCTTTTGATTTGATCGTTAAAGAAAGATTTGTGTTTTAAGTATTTGCATCCTCCAACTCTTTCTTATCTAGAACTTCATTAAAGAAAAAAGATTAGTTAGTCATCTTAAGTGCATTCTTGTAGTGATTTTGTGTCGAGTCTTTACACCATAAGTTTCATCTCCATCACCTTTTGAATTAATCAAAAACCACTAAAAATCACGCTTAACATAAAATCAATCTAGAAAATTTTTGTTTCTATGGCTCTGATACACCAATATAGCTTAGGCTAGTATCTTGGAGTAGGGAGTAATTAACTCTCCAAGATAAGTAAAACAAACAAGTAGCTTTGTCTTGCGGTAGGAGAAATCCAATTTTTGCATTTATACTCTGGGAAAGCTCCTCTTAAAGGAGAAGCACGAGATCGTGTCCAAACCAGTGTGGGAATCAATCCTTCCTCATTGGGAATGACACCAGATATTCACGTATTACAAACGGTAAACCTTAGATTATTATCGAGGAGCCTCGGGTCACTTGTTGGTAAACCTCAGTTTATTTCGAGGAGCCTTCAAGGGGATTGAGCTTGCTACTCTGCCCTTGCGTGCGTATCGGATCGTAGACTGTTCCCCCAGGTGTATTTATTTCTATTGGTAACCTTAGTGTCCATAGTCTCTAGGATTCTTCCCAAGGTGATGGTGGCGGGAAGATCCCACTGTACCTGGAGCAGACGTCGGCTAGACTCACTTGGATTTTCTGGGGGGTTCTCTTCACTCGAGATGGTTAAGTGGAGGAACTTGGTCCATTCTATTCATTAAGCAGGTTGCTGGGGTAACTGTTCCAACCGCTATTTCTGTATCGAACTCTGCGACGTTGGATTTCATCACCAACTAGTGTTTTCGGTCCGGAAAGATACTGTTTGTGTGTGTTTGATCTCTTAAATTCCTTAGGCGTGTGCTTCAAATTTGTTTGGTTCTTTAGAGACTTTAGGTGATTTTCATTGAGATTTTACTTTGCTTGCTTGTGAAGTAGTTAAAAGTTTTTAGCTGTGGCTGAATTACCGAGACATTCCCGTAGACTACGGGGTGAATCCCCTGAGTTTGTTAATGTGGTTGATTTACTGAGGACTTCTTGTAGACTTCGGGGTCAACCTCCTGAAGAAATACCAAGATAAATTGACGGCTTGAGAATTCTCGTATCTCCCAGTAGCGGTAGAAGTGGGTCACCTGAAGAAGGAGAACCTTCTTTGGTAGAATATTCTGATTCTCAACCAGTAGTAATTTCAGAGGTTACTGGTAGCATTGCGTCTACTAATGATATAGGTGAAGAACCTGACGTATCTGAACCCGAATCTGAAGTTGCTCCTACTCCCGTATCAGAGTTTGTTTCTCCGACTCCTAGTGGTCCTAGTTCTCCTAGGGTAGAAACCGTAATTACTCGAGATCTTCCCGCTGGACTCATAGCGATCGAAGAACTTGCTATTGCAGATATCGAAGAAAGCTTCCCTTTTCCGGATAATCGACCTATTTTAGAGTTTAGGGAGCGTGAATCAATTTTTTATAGTCCGCCTAGGAGTATTGATTGGTACCGTTCACTGACCAATCTTTTAGAAAATCCGGGACTCAGTTTTACACCACCTCGCATTTTTTATCACCCTTCACCTAGAGGTCATTATCCGGCATTGAATATGTCTAGTCTGTCATCCATGTATTCCCAATATCAGGAAGCCTATTTATACGGTGGTCCTTCTGTTCCTGCTGGGTATCAGTCCATTTCTGGTACTTTTTCAGGAGCATCTCCTCTTCCTATCAAACAAAAGTTGTTAATTGGAAGTAGTGGTCGTAAACAGTTGAGTGCAGAAGAAATTTTGATGATGTCAGGTCAACCTCAAGGCAGTCAGTTACCGCCTGGGGGGCAACCTCAAGGTACTCAATATGCACCTGGGGGGCAACCTCGTGGTACTCAGTATATGCCTGGGGGGTAGCCTCAAGGTACTCAATTTGCACCTGGGGGCCAACCTCAAGGACAGTACATACCTACGAGACAGTACATTCCTCAAGGTCAACCCTAGACTCAATATGTACCCCAAGGTCAACCTCAGTATTAGTATGTACCCCAAGGTCAACCTCAATATCAGTATGCACCCCAAAATCAATATCAATACGTACCTCAAGGTCAACCTCAGTATCAGTACGTGCCTCAGGGTTATCAACCCCAAGGTCAGTACCCACCTCAAGGTTACCAACCGCCTGCTGGTCAACCGTAATATCAATCTTACCCTTAACTCGGTTATGGTCCTCAGTATCCTCAAGGTCAATACCCCGGAACGAATTTGGTGTGGGATCCATCTTAGAATCAGCAGGTCTTGCAACTGAATGTGCAGTCGTCATCCCAACCTGGACAGGCCGCTAGTCCATCTCAGCAACCCATCCAGTCTACGGCTCAAACTTCTGCACCTTCTGTAGTTTCTCAG
>APFE031166483.1:3740-13797 GCA_000404065.3 Pinus taeda | reverse complement strand
GGTCCCCTGGGTCAGTTTTGGGGTTAAAATAACCCAAGTTTTGATGTATATTTTGTAACTAATGTAAATCGCAATTTGGTGATGTAGAGCAGATGGTTAGGATTCAAAGGGGTTTTAGCCCCTTGTTTATGTAAAGTTTGAGTCAGCTTTGAGACCCACCCATGTTCCGCAAACCACGGGTTTGTATGTAAAAGGCTATAAATAGGTGTTCCTTAGAGAGTATAAGGCATACATGGAGGGATAACGAATGAAGGTTAGAAGTGATAATGTAGAGAAGTGGGTCAAGTAGGAGAGAAAGGCTCTGCAGTTGAGTGCGCAGAGGCGTAGGTAGAGTCTGCAACTAAGTGCGAGGACCCCTGTAGCTAAGTGCGCAAGGTAGTTTTGACTCTGTAATACCATATTGAAGATAAATAAAGAGAATTATTGAATAATTCCTATGTGTATCTGTTTATTTTTGCTTACTTCTATTTACAATATATGTTGTGGATGAATAGTGTGTTTATGGAATATTGATCTAATGATGTGCAATTCACTTGAATAAGTCTTAATAGATGCACACAATGCACGTTAAGTACTTTCAAAAAGATTGTGATGAATTCTGTTATGTTTTCTAAATAACTTAAGTAGATCTACGTGAACACTAATCTAGGATCATTCTCTGATGCGCATGAGTGGATAAATCAACTGATAAGGGTTTTCAAAAGCTGATCGTAAAACTTTGCAAAGGTCTGGAGCCTATTTCAGTAGAGTTGTAGTACCGATCCCCAAGATCTTATCAATATGCACGAAGGAAAATCTGAGGCACTAAAAGACATCACACTTGTATCTAGATGTAGAAACTTGGTTCTTGCATCCCCCCACACTGCTTCAAGTGAGATTGTAGCCTGTGCTACATGGGTTGTTATAGAAAGGGCCAATGGTGTAGGGATTTCTTGGCTGGCACAACTAACTCTGAACCTGGGTCAAGACCCCCTAATCCAACAATGACTTCTTTGAAATTAGCAATCAGTAGGTCATGAGTCCCAGTAAAAATCAAATCACATACATATAAAACAACAATAAGAATATTATCGTCACTCTCTTTGATGTAAATAGTAGGCTCATCATATCATTCTTTAAATCCATTATCCAATAAGTATGCATCTATCATGTTGTACCATGCACATAGTTCTTGCTTTATCCCATAAAGAGATTTCTTCAACCTATACACTTTTTCTTCTTAGCCTCATAACCTAATAGTTTCTCCACATATACTTCCTCTTTCATCACCCAATTCATGAATGCCAACTTCACATCCATTTGATATACTTTCCATCTATGTTGTGCATCTATTGACAACATTGTGTGAATTATCTCCATTCTTGGGATTGGCGCAAATGTGTTTTCATAATCTCTTCTATGTTGCTACTTATATCCTTTGACAATCAACCTTGCTTTGTGCCTTTTTTTCTTTCTTGCAGCATTTTTTTTGGTCTTATAGACCCACTTGACACCTATGGATTTTTTTCCTTTTGGAAGTTCCGCTAACTCCCGTGTTCCATTCCTTTCTATAGCTTCCATTTTTCATCTGTAACAACATCTCCAAAATGAATTGGATCATCTAGATGAAAAAATAGTGCAAATAAAGAATTCATACCTTCACTACTGTCAGCTTCATTTTTCTTATAAATTTCCCTTAAATTTCTAAATTGTTTTCTTCTCATGCTTGCATAAGATGGACTTGACATGTAACTTGATGTTGTGCTTAGAGAATATGATGTTGTGAGACTCTACGATGCACTTGGAGTAGTAATTTCTTAACTATGTGGCACTGTCCTATTTCTTACTAATGGTGTCATTTAATGATTGATTTTGTGAGCTTGAATAGGTGTAGGAGGAGTAATCAATGAGGAATTACCTTTTGTGGTCAATTCCTCTTTGCCTTCTTGTGGTATGCTTGTTGTTATGACCTTCTTGGTTAATGGATTGTAGAGATTTTATGATTTGGATTCATCATTGTATCCAACAAATATGCATTTCTCCCATTTGTTTTCCAACTTCTTCCTTAATTCATATGTGACATGTGCATAAGCCACACATCCAAATATTCTCATGTGAGTGACACTATGCTTTCTTCCACTCCATGCTTCTTCAAAAATCTTATTTTGGACACTTTTGGTTGGATACATGGTTATAATGTATGGTGTGCAAGCAACAGCGTCAGACCAATAATCATTTGGAAAATTATTTTACTTCAACATACTCCTTCCATTTCCACAATGGTCCTATTTTCTTCTTTCTTCAACACCATTTTGATGAGGCGTATACCTTGTTGCAATTTTTTTGTGAATTCCATGATCCCTATAGAAATAAAGGAATTCATTTGAGATGTATTCTCCACCTCTGTCAATCCTCAAAACTTTGATGTAGTGTCCACTTTTCTTCTCAACAATTGCTTTGTAATCATGGAAGATCTCAAACACTTTTCTTTTCTACCTTAAGAAGCAAACCCATGTCTTCCTAATCATCTATGAATGTCTAGAAATAAAATTTTCCACCAATTGATGGTTGCATTGGTCCACATAAATCTGAATGGACAACCTCCAAGGGTGTATTTTCCCTTATTGACTTTCCTGTTGGAAATGACTCTCTATGTTGTTTGCCCAAGAAGAATCCTTCACATACGTTGTAAAGTTTTTCTATGACTGGCAATCCCTTCACCATGTCTTTACTATGTAGCAAATTTAAACCTCAAAAATTTATATTCCCAAATATTAGATGCCATAACTAGTTTTCATCCTTGACCTCTACTTGAAAAATTGTGTGTGTAACAGAAAAAACCTTCCTTTCCTCTTGTGATTCCATTAATAGTTGTGCTTTCATGCCTCCTTCATTCAAATCTAGTTTTATCTTGATGGGAAAGATCATGTTACTTATCATTGGCACTTTTTCTATCATCTGCTTTCTTGGAAATTTATCCAATATTGAGCATTCACCATTTTTGAAAAAGATATTGCAACCCTTTTGCGTGAGTTTTCCAATTCTTATCAAATTGTGCTTCAAACTAGGGACAAAATATACATTTGAAATATATTTCTTCTCCCCCCTCTTTGTTTGAATTTGGATGCTTCCTTTTACCATAATAGACACTTTATTACTAGCCCCTAATGTCACATCTGATTTAACACTTTCATCTAGATTGGAAAACATTTCTATGTAGAAATTCTCCTATAGATTCACAAGCTCATGAAATTTACTAAAGCACATGACAAGAATCTACTTCTAATTTCAACCAGTAGAAACCAATAGATCGATGAAAACAATATGAACTAGAAGAAGAAAAATCAATGGCACATAACATAATATGTATCCGGGGAAAGCCTCAACCCAAAACCCCTACTATCTATATTGCATTAAGGAAATCCAAGATGAGAATACAATGCTTGTTCTCACTAGAGCAATCCCCGCATAAGTATAATCAATCTCTTAGCTCACAAGCTAGCTCAATCCGAACCTCAGCCTCTTCTGCTTCTCTCCAAGCCCCTATTTCCTTGTGCAATTCCTCTTTTTGAATAGCCCATATTAATGGGAATCCATTGCTTCCAAAGCTGCGCAATCCAAACTAGGTCCAATTCCTGATTGCATGTATGATCTATACAACTCAGTAAATCATACAACTGATAGTACATTGTCACTACACTCTAGTCTCAACTGGGAATTTCTCAAAATCGACATGCATGAGTTTCTGATGAGGGAATCTTTAGTTAACTAGAGCAACACTTGTGTATGCACTAGTGTACCAACTGATTGTTAACTCTCTATTAGTTTCACAAATAGTTTGGAATTAATTTAAGTGAACATAACTCAGTAAAATGAGTTATCTAATTGCAACTCACAATTAAAATCATACTAGAATCCTAAAAATTAGGGAGAACATGTACATGACTTCCAAAAAAATTCCAGCTCAAAATTCTTAAGTTAACTAAGTCAGATTAACTTAGTTAACTATTACAAGTTGCTATGAGAAAATAATTACAATTTTAATTCACAATTTAATTCAAGGACAAATTAAATTGGAATTTCTAGATTCTATTTTTAACATTTCTTGTTGCAAGTTTCAACACTTCCTCTCACAAGAAAGGAATTCAACTTGATTTGGATCCTAAACCTTTGGAATTTTCTGCATGCAACACTTCTCTCTAGTTTTGTTGCTACAACAACTCCAGAAACAAAAAACATCCAACATGAATCAATGATGCATATGCCATCAAAGTATCTAACTTCTACTGCCTCTATTGACTGAAAACTCTGAGCTTCTACTGACTCTGCCTTTCTCCATTATTTTCAACCCTTCTCTTCTCTCTTCCGTATCTAACTGCTCTAGCCTCTGTCACTTCTATCTCTGACTGCATCAATCACCACTAATTCATCCCACTACTATGTACTTTTGAGCAAGGTACAATCCATGAGATAAAACATCTCAATGGATCCTATCCAATTTCAACCCTCTTGGGACTATCACTTCACATCCCACACCTCACACCTAGAGGTATGGATGCATGGGATCCCTCTGCCTAGTTGGCTCAAAATTTCCCCCTACTAGAGGTCTCTGCATGAGTGGATGCCTCCACTTGGTGTCCTCTCAACTTCTCCAATTGTGGCTTCAGCACAATTTTCTAAGATTGCTTCTAATATTTCTTCTTCTCTACTTGATTGGAACTCTCCACTCGGTCTCTTCTCATCTTCTATAGTTTTGTCTACTCCACAACTTCCTGAAGCTACTTCAAAGGATTCTTCTGGGGCTACATGTTGAGAGGTAACTTACTCTCCTTCTCAACCACAAAGTCTTTAACCTGTTCCTTACTCCTCAAGGCTTTGCATGCATCTTGTGCCTCAAGAGCATATAGGTTATTGACCCATGCATCGATCTATTTCACATGTCTCATGGCAATGTGTCTAAGGAAAATTTTTGTCTTACTAAAAATCACATCATAGCCACAGTATTCTAATATTCAACTAAAACAAGATTCTACTTTAGTCCTGGAACAAGCATCACATTTTCTATCCTCAGAGGGGAGCTAGACCCCCTCTGAAAAGTAATCATGCCCAATTCAGTAGCACTATACCTGCTATCATCTCCAAACTCTATGCTCAACTTGAGATCTTTCTTCTAGTTTGGAAAACACATTGAGAAGTTTGAAGGTGAAAAGTATGAGTCGCAAGGCAGAAAATGAGAGGTTGATTAAGGGGTGGGAAAGGCTTGTGAGAGCTCAAGAAAAGAAATTCAAGGTTAATGTAATCATCCTCCATAGCCTTTCAGTTTTTCATAAGCAAGGATAGTTGGGGATCAGTCATGGACAAGAAGAAACGACTAATGGTGTATATGGAAGCAGGTCTCAAAAAAGGTACAAGATGGGAAAATATGATACAGTAGAGGGTGGAAAATCCATGGATACACCTAACAGGAGGGATAACACTCATGGATTTGATTCTAGCTCCAATTCGGGAAGACATCGTCACCATCACCATCAACATCCTTACAAGAGGAGTGGAAGGGGATATTTTCTAGAAGATTTCAAGAAAGCCAAGCCTCCTATTTTTTATGGAGAAATGAAGAAATCAGAAAATGTAGAAGCATGGTTGCATGGGATGAAGAAATTTTGAATATTACATGACTACTCAAAAAACACGAAAGCCAAGATATCTACCTTTAGTCTCAAGGGAAAAGTAGATATATGGTGGGAAGATGTTAAGCATGTTGGAGGCATTAGAGAAGAGGATTTTATTTGGGATGAGTTTGAAAGAATCTTCAGGAAGAAGTACCAATTTGAGAGATATTATGATGGAAGGGACAAGAAATTCTATGAGATCAGGATGGGTTTCATGAGAGATGAAGAGTACACAACCAAATTTTATAGAGTTGTTGAGATATGTAATTCGATCCATCTAGTAAATTAGGCTAGATGGTCAATTTTTTGGTGATAACAGCTTATAGGCCAACCCTGAAAATATGGCACTGATTTCATGGACGCATACATGGAAATGAGAAATTTCGGTTGCAACCGCATGGAGGGATCCCTGTGTGTGTGGATGGATTGTGAACTTAGTTAAAAATAAGTTCCAAATCAATTTTTGATCACCATGGGTTGTGGTTTGAAGCCTAAGTGATATGACCTCCATGAGAGCTTTCACTAAGTTGCCAGATAGTATACCCCACTTCCATAATTGGAACTTGGATGTTGGGTTAATTAGTAGCTCTTAGCTTATGTTTTCCTAGAGAGATTATAAAAGCAAGTAAATGTGGGATGGGGTGGTTATAGGGTGGTATCAAAGGGAGGTTGCAACATTGGACCTCAGGGTGAATGCAAATTGTTATGCATGCATGATAGTTGTTAATATGTTTATCATGTATGCATATAAGATACTTTTTGTTATGGTTATGATATCCATGTATGAGATAGTATGCTTGTGATGTTGTATCATGCTAATCAGGATTGGCTTATGTAGATGAAATAGCCTTCCCTAAAACACATTGAGGTATTATTTTGATTATGTTTTTATTTAGCTAAGAATGACATATTGCATGGAATAGAAGGCCAAGAGATGAAGAGAAGAATAATTGAGTACAATTCATATGGCTCTCCGTACAAGCCTGCAGATACATTGGTATAATGGCAAAGATCAATTGAGAAACAGGGAGAGAGACATTCTCCTGGTTTGGAAGACACATTGAGAAGTTTGAAGGCGAAAATTTTGAGTTGCAAGGCAGAAAATTAGTGGTTGATTGAGGCATAGGAAAGCCTTATGAGAGCTCAAGAAAATAAATTCAAGGTTAATGTAGTCATCCTCCATAGCCTTTCATATTTGTAGAAGCAAGGACAATTGGGGATCAGTCATGGGCAAGAAGAAACGACTGATGGTGTATATGGAAGCAAGTCTCAAAAAGGGTACAAGATGGACAAATATGATACATTAGAGGGTGGAAAATCCATGGATACACCTAAAAATAGGGCTAACAATCATGGATTTGATTCTAGCTCTAATTCGAAGAGACATCATCACCATCACTATCAAAATCCTTATAAGAGGAGTGAGAGGGGATATTTTCTAGAAGATCTCAAGAAAGTCAAGCCTCCTAATTTTATGGAGAAACGAAGAAATCAGAAAATGTAGAAGCATGGTTGCATGGGATGAAGAAATTTTTAATATTACATGACTACTCAGAAATAACGAAAGCCAATATAGCTACCTTTAGTTTGAAGGCAAAAGTAGATATCTGGTGGGAAGATTTTAAGCATGTTGGAGTAATTAGAGAAGAGGAGTTGATTTGGGATGATTTTGAAAGACTCTTCAAGAAGAAGAACCTATTTGAGAGATATTATGAAGGAAGTTCTGAGGAATTCTATGAGATTAGGATGGGTTCCACGAAAGATGAAGAGTACACAACCAAATTTCTAGAGTTGTTGAGATATGTACCTTATCTCAAGGATGAGAAAGTGAAGATCTAAGGGTTCATCGGTAGGTTTCCAGTAGAATTCCAAGGCTGGATTGAGTTTGATGATCCTCGATCATTGGAGGAAGTCATCAGAAAGTTGAAGCATTGTTATGAGCATTCAAAGCGTAAGTGTGAGTTTAAGCGTGATTGGAAAGGTAACAATAAGACGATAAGGTAACGATAAGTCATCTTTGCTTAATTTCAACCCCATAATAGTTGGAGTTGGATCAGGCTTGTTTCCCTTCATATTAAACCTCTTCAAAATGTTTGAGACATACTTTTCTTGGGCAATAAAGATCCCATTTTCTATTTGCTTCACTTCTATGTTGTTGGGATGGGGTCCCCTAGGGTTGAATTTTGTAAGGTTTTGTTAAATATTGTAAAGTCTCTGCATTTTGACGAGCACAACATGAGTAGCACAAGTCGATAGGAGTCGAAGGAGCTTTTATAAGGTCAAAGCCCCTTATTTTGTTAAGAGTCAAATTATTTTGTGACCCGCCCATGGTTAGTGGACCATGGTATTGTAATGAAGAAGGATATAAAAAGGAGTCATAGAAGAGTCATAGTGCAGAGTTTGAGTCTATTTTTTCTATTTTGTTCTTCACCGAAGGGGAAAGCTCCTACAACTGTGTGTGTAGATACCTTGGTAAGTCCGTAGCTAAGTGCACGGGCCCCTGATGCTATGTGCAAAAGGTTGGAAATGACTGTAATTGAATAGCTAAAGCATAATAAAGGCTTGTTTTGAAGAATTAATTATGTATTACTGCTTACCTCTGAATTTACTGTACTTTTGATCTGTTGAATACAATTAATCATGAAAATTACTTAATAGAATCACGAATAATTGGATCATTGTATTTATATGATGTTATGAATGTTTAGTGTAATCGGCGAAGGGAATAAATTTTCTAACTGTTAATTGTTGCAATTTCTAGGCTTTAAGGATTAGGGTTCACGAAGGTCAAGAAAAGCCCTAAGTTTGACAGAAACACATCACGTAGTCCTTTGGATGCAAAAACCTAGTTCTAGCATCCCCCAATACTATCTCGGGTGAGACTATAGTCTCTGCTACACAAGTTGTTGCTGAAAGGGATGGTAGCATAGGGTTATGTTGGTTGGCGCAGCTAACTCTGAACCTAGGTCCAAGCCCTCTCAAGCCAACAAATGGTTCTTTCATTGGGATGGGGTCCCCTAGGGTTGAAGTTTGTAAAGATTTTCTAAATATTTTAAAGTCTCCTCATTTTGAGGAGTGGAGCACGAGCAGCGCAGGTCGATAGGAGTCTGTTGTGGCCACCAACAACCCCCCTCTTTATTTGATATTAGCAATAACACCAAGCAAATGGGGACCCTTAATAGAAAATCCAAACAAACATTTTATGAAAATTTTTGTATTCAACTCCTTAAAACTTTATCGCATCACGAGAAAAGAATGAAACATTTTCTTATGAGCATAATAAAATGCGAAGAAGCGACGTGAAATTCATCGCATCGCATTCATTATGAAGCACTCTTAAATGAAAAAACTTAAAAAATCTCCGACGGCCGATATGCGACTTTGCATATCGCAACATCGCGTAAGCAGCACACAATGATTGAATGACTAAATGCGATCTGCGATGCTGCGATCTGTGATGTTGCGATGCGAGTCGCAGAAATCACCCATCGCGAATTTTCCTCGGCGCAATATTCAAAGAAAGTTGTCCGTTAACCAAAATTGAGCACGCGCCTTAAAATAAATTAATGGTTGTACACCAAAGTATTCAGGAAGGACAATTTGTGTTTTTCAAAGAGTCAGTTCACTATGAGTGTCATAATTATGCATTCATAAGAACTTAAAGCTTTCATGTCAATTTTTATTATCATTACTCTTTTCCTTTGCGTAAACTGTAAGACAGGAAATAACATGAAGCAATGTGCAGGAAACATCTAAGGAAAATGGGAAAGCGTCAATGCTCGGAGAACAGAGAAGAGATCCCTTCAGAAAGGGATGCTGCATGCGATAGGACCACAGATTCCAGAGTATCACTCAACAGATGTTGATGTCAATAGGCCATCTAAAGCTCAGATTCAAAGGCGCACAAAAGTTGCATGTTTACAAAAGACCCTGAAGCTTATGCCCAGAAAATCCCGGAACAAAGAACGGAGGCAGTTTTTGATGCAGAAAATTGTTCAGAGAGTAAAGTCCCTAACTTATTTAGTCATTCGCAAGGCCGGAAATCGAAATAGCAAAAGCAGAATCAGTTTGAGAGAAATTTGAGTTATTACCAAGTATACACGCAGTGAATACACCCAGTCAGAGGAAGATTCTTGAAAATATCTTCTAGTTTACCAGAAAGTGGTGCCAGTGCTTGTTATTTCTATTTTTATTGCTCAAACGAAAGCGGAAGGTGACCAGCTGACTCTTCCCAGTCGAATGTTGCATGCTTACAGCACTAAGGAGCAAATACAGAAATAGTTTAGAATTAGATTCAATTTTTAGAAATAGTTTTGCTTTATCAGAAGGGTGGTCATTTAAAACTGTATCCTAAATTTATGTAATTAATTTAATTAGTTAGCAGTATTTAAACCCTTCTCAGGCATTTA
>APFE031166467.1:9912-26101 GCA_000404065.3 Pinus taeda | reverse complement strand
CTGCAGATGGCAGCATTGAGAAATTCAAAGCGAGGATTGTGGCTAGAGGGTTCTCCCAGGTAGAGGGAGTTGATTATGAGGAGACCTTCGCTCCCGTGGCTCGATATACTTCGATTCGATCCATTATATCGATAGCAGCAGAGATGGGTTGGAAGATCCACCAGATGGATGTGAAGACCGCATTTCTCAATGGCTTCATACAGGAGGAGGTGTACATTGAGCAGCCACAGGGCTTTGAGGTGCATGGAAAGGAGTCCCATGTATGCAGACTGAAGAAGGCCCTTTATGGCCTGAAGCAAGCTCCCAGAGCTTGGTACTCCAGGATAGATACTTATTTGCAGGGGATGGGTTTCACAAAGAGTGAGGCAGATACGAACCTTTACTTTATTGTGATAGGTGAGGAGCCTCTCATTCTGGTGCTGTATGTGGATGACTTGGTCATTACAGGTGCAGAGAGACTAATAGAGCACTGCAAGAGAGATCTTGCGATGGAGTTTGAGATGAAGGACATTGGCTTAATGCATTACTTTTTGGGTTTGGAGGTGTGGCAGGAGGAGGGGCATTTCTTCCTGGGGCAGGGGAAGTATATTGTGGACATCCTTAGCAGATTCCACATGGAGGATTGTAAACCCATGTCAACACCGATGATCACCAACTGGAAGAAGCTTCATGCTTCGGATTCCGAGTTTGTGGATCCCACATTGTACAGGCAGCTGATTGGTTCCTTGATGTATTTGGTCAACACTAGACCAGATATCTGTTTTGCAGTCAACACGATGAGTCAGTTTATGTGTGAGCCTAGGAAGGTTCACTGGGTGGCTGCAAAACACATTTTGCGGTACTTGCAGGGGACAGTAGATTATGGTCTGGACTACAGGCAGGGAGATGGAGTGAGATTGGTAGGATACACTGGTTCTGATTGGGCAGGTTGTGCTTCTGATAGGAAGAGCACTTCAGGGTGCTGTTTTGGGTTGGGTTCACCAGTAGTGTCATGGTTCAGCCGGAAGCAGCAGTCAATAGCACTGAGTTCAGCAGCAGCAGAGTACATGGCAGCCAGTCTAGCTAGTTGTGAGGCCATCTGGCTTCGCAAGATGTTGTTTGGCTTATTTGGTCAGCCGTTGAGACCTTCAGTGATCTACTGTGATAATCAGAGTTGCATTAAACTCACAAAGAATCCAGTATTTCATGACAGGTCAAAGCATATCATAATCAGATATCATTTCATCAGAGACTATGTTCGGAAGGGAGCTGTGAAGCTTGAGTATATTTCCACTGATGAGCAGGTAGCAGACATTCTTACCAAAGCCTTACCACGAGGCAAGCATGTTTACTTCAAAGACAAGATGGGTGTGGTGAGGAACACCTTCCTCGGTAAGAGGGAGTGTTGAAATTTGGTACCGGAGGACAGGTGGTTCCCTTAGGCTTTGATCTTTGGCCTAGGGAAAAGTGTCCAAAAGATTTTAATTTTTCTCCTAAAGTGACTTTATAATTTTTATAAAGTTAAAATCTAATTTAAAAGTGACTTTAAGTGATAAAGTTACTAAAGTCTAATTTTAAAGTGACTTTTATAAAGTCAAATGAAAAATTAGAAAGGAAAAGTGACTTTGGAAATAAATGACTAAGTGGGTCTTTATTAAAGTGGGTGAATTAAAAAATAGAAAGTGAGATTTAAATGAGCATTTAATCTCAGCCATTAGATTTAGAGATCATCCAAAAGTCACTTGGATCACCCAAAAGTCACTTGGAGTTATATTAAAGGAGGAAAAGATCATTCATTCTTTCATGAGCAGATTGGGAGAAGGAAAGCAAGAGAGCAAGGGAGATTTCTAGACAAGAAGGAGAAAGAGGCAGTAGTTTGGCACACATACCAGGCAGTGCTTCAGCAAAATCAGAACAACAGAAAGACAAGCAGAACAGCAGCAAGAACAAGCAGAAAAAGCTGATTTTTTTGTTGAAAACTGAGAAGTTTCCAGGTGGTCCGTTGGGCTAAAAACGGATAAGTTTGCTTGCCAAAAAAATTATTTTGCTGTAATTTTTTGCTGAAATTTTCTTGCTGTAAAAAGACATTTTTCATAAATAAAGAAGAGCTCTCAAACTGGTTTTCCTCAAGAGTTGTAGGGGATTTTTCTAGGGTCACGTTGACCAAAAATATCAGCGTTTTAATGTGTTTTAATGGCTGTTTATTACCGCTGATTTTTATTTCTGCAATTTCCAGCATTCTGTAAAATTTCGAGAATTTTTGTTTTCAGCAAATTTATTGTTTTCAGCTTGTTGAATGTATGGTTATGGGAAAGCGTATTTAACTATATGGAAGAAATAAGGAGAAACTGAAAACCGGGGTGGGAAAACAGAAATTTTAATAGTATCATGCACTACTTCCACGAATTTAAAGTATATAAATCTCATGACTCCATCGATATCCACTTCCACATTAGACAATTTATCGATGAGGAATATTTTGTATTAGTTTGCCATCCTCAGTTGAATAGGAGAAAAAGTTATTTTTGGATTTTCCGTGATCTCCCATGCCTTCTTTGACAAAATTTTTGCATATCAACCTAAATCTACAATAATGTTGTCCATATTACAATCCCATGCCTGCACATTGAATATGAACTCGTAACATGTCCCTTTTTGGGTGCAACTTTATTAACTATGGGTCGTGTCATATGCATCGTAACTACTTCGGGCTCTTTGGTGCATTTATCTATTATTTTAGTCTTCTTAATATTACAAAATTCTTGAATTCGTCAATAGCATATACATATGTAGATTGGGATACTTGCATAGATGAAAAAAAGGCTACAAGTGGAGGAGGTGCATTTAATTTAGGAGAATCATTTAGTCACCTGGATAAGAAATAAGTGGACTTTAGTATCCCTATTTGCTACAAAACCCAAATATGCAACAGTTGTAGCTTATTGCGCACAAGTACTCTCTATGAACCTATTTCTATTAAGTGTGACACTAACAATGTAATAAGAATTTCAAAGAATCTACTATTACATTATAAAACTAAGAATATCTCTATAAAGTATATTTTACTTACAGATCAAGTGGTCCAGAAAACAATGAAATTAGAATACATATATAATAAAGAGTAGATACTAGTTATATTCACTAAGCCCTTGGCAAGATAACCATTCTAATATCTAAGGATTAAATTAGGGATAGTTTTTTCTCCCTCTTCTCATTAGTTTCACTTCAAAGAGGAAACTCAAGGATTGTATAGAATATGAAAAAGAATGGACTATATAAGGGGAGACTCTACAAAAACAAGAATACGTATATGAATAATAGTAAGAATTATTTGAATGATAGGAAGAATAAAAGAATGATAATGTATTATTTTAAGGGTCAAGACTTTGAGACAACCAAAGAAGCAATATAAACTAGACCATCTTCATCATGAAAGATACCATCAATTTGTTCCATCATTTAGGATTATTTTTGGATACAAAAATCTTGTGCAAAAATATATATATGAAAAAGTGAATAAGCATGTTTAAAATGCATATGATCTATCTCAATATTTTCATACCTAGTGAAAGCACTTTGAATATGAGTCTAGCTCAAATTATTTATTTGCATCATTAAAATTCCTTAATTCTCTTCAGTTTTAATGACTTTAAATATGTATGATTAGTGCATCAAAATACTTTTTCTTCCTTTGTATTCAAACAATTTTCTTTGAATATTGAAGAAAGAAAATCAAGAAATCTTCTGGAATAAATGAAAGCAACAATAATGACATCAAGCCAACAAAAAAAATCCTTCTTATTTATGCCTCGTCACAAAGTGTCTTCAACATGAAGTGTCACGTGAATGATAGCCAAACCATATTCATTGAAACCATAGTGTTAAAGTTATCAATGCTCTAAAAAAATCACACACACACACACACACACACACACACACACAGATATATATATATATATATATATATATATATATATATATATGCAAAATTTAACCACATTCTACATTTTCAGTGAAAAATAATTTCAAAGATATCTATTATCACCAGGTTAGAGAAATTATTTTTTGATAGACAATCAACATTCAAAAAAATGAAACATTCAAGAAGATGTTAAGCAGAGGAAATTGATTTTATCAAAGAATTGTTGATCAAATTAAGAGTCATGGTCTCACAAGGATATGAGCATAACATCAATTCATGATGACCTTATTACTGTGTGATATCCCTACACCAATCTATGTGATAATTATAAAACAATCTAGAGCAGACAGGTACACAAGCAGACAGAGTCCTATTCTTGACACAAAATGATACTCAAAAGTATTGTGCCAAATCCCATAACACAAATCATGTCACCAAAGCCGATTTTAACAGAGAACTTTAATAGTGATACAAAGCAGGGACATATATCAATGCAGGGACAGAGAGCAATGGTCCAAAATAGAACAAACATATAGATCGAGAGACTTTTTTTGAATCTCATAGAGTATCGACTAACATTAAGGAAGAAATATTAAAAGAGAAGAAAATTGACCAAAAACAAAGAGACTATGAGCAAATCAAAGAAGTTGGAAGCTATGAATGAATACAAGATAGATTGAACCACATGACGTAATGGAAAAAGTGTCCTCAGACACATAATTTTATTAATAAAAAAAAAAAACCATTACATAATTAATTTGCAAGAGTTTACACCTGAAAAACCAAACACTCTTGCAATGAGCTATTTATAAGATCCATACCCTAACTACCTCTAATTATGGATCACTTATTAAATAACAAGTGTCCATTTACATTAAATGCTATTCAAACCAACTAGCTAACTAATCTCTTAAAATAGAGCCTAAGATGCGACACATTTGGAGAGTCATATCTTGTTACAACAATATACTAATTCTAATTGTATCCATTAAATAATTAATCATTCTAGAATAATAATTATTAATTTAATTTCTTAAATTAATAATTATTTTATTTCAATTTTATAACCTATGATAATAAAGTATTTTTGGATCATCTAACATTCCCCTTATGATCCAAAGATACATTACAACAGATACCAAGTCATCCTTGAACTTAGTAAATTTTATTCTGCCAAGTGGTTTTGTGAAAATGTTGGAGATCTGATCTTCAGAAGGACAATAAACTGTCTTGAGAACATCTTTGGCAATGAGAGATCTGGTATGATGATACTTGGTGTCCACATGCTTTGTCTTTGACTGAAACAGTGGGTTCTTGGCAAGTTTGATGGCTGACTGGCTGCCAATGAATAATGATGTAGCTTCTGCCTGAGAAATGCCCAAGTCCTGCAAAATTCTGCGCAACCAAACAATTTCACATGTTGCTTCCCATGTTGAAATGTACTATGCTTCTGCTGAAGAAGTGGCCACTATAGCTTGCTTCTTACAACTCCAAGATACTGTTGTTCACCCCATATTCATTAAATAACCTGATGTTGATGCTCGATCATCAATACTCCCAACAAAGTCGGCATCGAGATATCCACCAAGTACAAAGTTTTTAGTCTTTGTGTAAAGAAGACCAAAATCTTTTGTTCCTTGGATATATCGAAGAACTCTTTTGGCTGCATTCTAGTTGTTGTCTCGTGGTTCCAACATAAAACATGAAAGAATACTAACTACATAAGATAGATCAAGACGAGTATTTGTCAAATAAATCAAGCTGCCAATCAACTGTCAACTGTCTGTAAGTTGTACTGTCCACCTTTCCCCCCCCTTTAAATTTTGAAAGTTTCAAGTTTTGCTCCATGGGGGTGAGGAAGAGATTGCAATCCTGCATGCCAAATCACTGAAGAACCTCTGCTGCATACTTACTCTGAGAAATGAAAATATGATGTGGACATTGGAAGACTTCAACTCCAAGATAGTAGATAAGTAATCCCAAATCTGTCATCTTAAAACTGGCATTTAACTCCTTTTTCACCTATGCAATATGATCAACATGATTGCCCGTGATGATCAAATCATCTACATACATAACAAGAATGACCAGATACTTTCCCTGTTGTCGCACATACAAAGTATCATCAGATTCACTTCGTTGAAAACTAACTTTCTTAAGGTATTCATCCATCTTTGCGTACCGAGCGTGGGGAGCTTGTTTTAATCCATATAAAGCCTTGATCAATTTGTAGACTTTATGTTCTTGTCCTTCAACTTCAAAACCTGGCGATTGGGTCATATACACTTCCTCCTATAAATCCCCGTTGAGAAAAGCACTTTTCACATCCATTTGATGAACTTTCCATCCTTTTTGAGAGGCCAATGCAAGTGTTAATCGGATGGTGTTCCATTTTGTTGTAGGAGAAAAATTTTCTTCATAATAAATGCCTTCCTACTGCTCAATACCTTTTGCGACAAGTCGTGCTTTATACTTTTCAAGTTCTCCCTTCTGATTATACTTAATTCCATAAACCCATTTGCATCCTATGGGTTTAACATTTGCTAGACAATCAACAAGTTTCCAAGTGTTGTTATCAATTACTGCCTGATATTCTTCAACCATAGCTTGTTGCCATTCTTTATGTTTTACTGCTTCTTTGTATGTGGAAGGTTCAGTAAAATCATTTGCTATCAAGGCAAAATTGCCTTCACTTCTATGTGCCCTTCTGGTGCCTGTTTTATTCAGCTCATCATGCTTTACATCTTTCAAAAGTTGAACTGCCCATTTTGGTAGTTGGTGCTCACTTGTTTGTGCTTCTGTAAAGTCTTCATCATTGTAAAGAGGATTAATATAAACTGATGTTGGTCGTTCAGGTGAAGAATGTGGAGAATCACTATCAGAAGAACTGCTGCTGCTTGGGGATGCAGATGAACTGCTAAAAGAACTTGATGATGTTGTTGATGTAGATGGACTGGATGACTGATCTTGAGAGGAAGGAAAATCAAGTTCATACCAATTTGGTGAAGTTGGTTGACTTCGCATTTTTCCATTTCTTTCATTTCCTTTAGTTTCTAACTTGTGAAGAAGATTTTCAATTTCTTTAGTACTCTTACTCTCAGTTTCATCAAATATGACATCCTTGCTCACAATGAATTTTCCATTGGTCAAAAGACGATACCCTTTCCTCTCATCAGAGTAGCCAATCATTGTGCATTTTAAACTTCTCGAGTCAAGCTTAGTTCGTTTTTCTTTCAGAACTAAGACATAACACACTAACCCAAATACTCTAAGATGTTTAACTCGAGGTTTGAAACCAAAGCAAGCTTCATAAGGTGTGATTCCGTCTAAAGAAGCAGTTGGAGATCTGTTTCTTAAGTAGACAACTGTATGAATTGCTTCCGCCCAATATGTTGGACTTAACCTCTTGAAAGTTAACATGGATCTCACCATTCCTAACAAAGTGCGATTCATTCTTTCAACTACTCCATTTTGCTGTGGAGTGTAAACGTTAGTAAGATGTCATCTTATGCCATTTTCACTACAATAAGTTTTGAATTCATTTGAAGTGAATTCTCCCCCATTATCTGTCTTGAGAGTACCTATCTTTTCTTTGACTTCATTTTCAACAAGTTAGCAAAAAATTTTAAACTTATCAAATGCTTCTCACTTGTTCTTGAAAATGTAAACCCAAGTCATTCTATTGAAATCATCAATGAATAGTAAGAAATATTTGCATCCACCAAAAGAAGTTTGTAGTGGTCCACAAACATCACTGTGAACTAGTTGTCGTGGCCTGTTTGCACGCCATGAACTTGTTAGAAAACTTTCTTGATTTTGTTTGCCATAAATGCAAGCTTCACATTTTGCATTTTCCCTTTTGAAAGTGGGAAGTCTTGTAACCATTCCTTGTTTCCGCAATTTAGAAAGACTCTCAAAATTCAAATGTCCATATCTTACATGCCATAGTCTTATAGGTGATACATGTCGTCACTGCCCCTGCAAAATCAGAATGCCTTGGAATAACTGTCTCTTTCATCCGTAATAGTTTTCCACCTTCATAAACTGTCATGATTGTTTTCAAGTTCTGTTGGACTGAATTAATCTTGACTAAACCATCTTCCATAATCACCTGAAGTCCTGCTTATGAAATCGTGACTAAAGAGAGAAAATATTTCTTAAAACTTGGCACATACCATACATTGGAAATCATTTTTTCTCTAATGCCAGGAAGAAAAAATTTTACTACTCCTTTTCCATAAGGAGTATGTTTTGTATCATCAGCAAGAAAAATGGAATTAAGTTGGCAATCTTGAAAATTCCAAAAAAAATCACGTCGACAACTAATGTGTTGAGTTGCCTCAGAATCCAAGATCTAGGCATCTCCATAGTCACTTCTAAGATGAGATGAAAGTTGTGATGCTGGCGAGGAAGTAAAAGCATATTCTGAGTTATCTTCATCTTGATCATTGGCAAATTGTGCTAAATGCTGCTGAAACTTGGGAATTTTATTAAGTGAAGTTCGATAATCTTCAACATAATGGCCAACTTTGTTACATCTTCGACACACAATTTGACTTAAGTCTCTTCCTCTTCCTGAAGATTGTCCTCTACCTATGCTCTGACTTCTATTTTGAGATTGTCCTCTACCTTGATTATTATATCCTTGTCCTTGAAAATTTTGTCTTCCTTGGTTGTTTCCTCTACCTTGAAAATTATTCCTTCCTCCTCTGTTAAAATTGTTTCCTCTTCTTTGGCTTCATCCTCAACTTTGTACATTATGTGCTACTTGATTCTGATTCCCTCTTCCTCTGCCTCGAGAACTAGTGCTTGCCTCTGTGAGAAAAACATCTTCACCAACTTTCTTCTTCTTCCCATAAGTTTTATCATGTTGAATCAACATTCCACAGAGTTCATCAAACTTTAGTTTTTCTAATTTCCCAGTTACCATCAATTGCGGGAAAACCAGCATTAATAATTTCCTGACTAATATTCTGAAGTCTTGAGATATATTCAAAAACATCACCGGCTTTAGTTAATTTTTTTTGCAACAATTTTAATTGTCGATCGACTTTCTTTGATTTAGGCTGAGTATCAAAGAGGTCTTTAAAAGTTTTCAAAGTAGACCATACATCTGTAGCATTTTCTATATCGACATACATTTCATCATCCACAAAAGATTTAATAAGAGCTAAGGCTTTAGCATTCTTGACTTCCCATTTTGCTAGTGCAGCTGCATCTGTGGGTTTATTCGGCTTAACATCTCCATCACATATTCCCTACCATAATTCATTGTAAATGAGAGTGCTTTCAATGAAACGATGCCATGTTTTATAAGATTTTGTGCCTTCAAGTTTGTCGGAATCAGAAAAGAAATTAATCAACTTAGATATTGTAGTGTTAAGACTTCACACCATGAATCAAGCTGCAAAAAACTCAAATGCGCAACACAACAGCAACACATGAGGCAAAACATGAACTATTGGGGCTTGGCCTTGACCCTCGAATAGTCGTCAAAACATGAGAAAATTGACTGAGCTTTGCATTTAGCTCTAGTTAATTTATCAAATTTTTACAAGGCAACTTTCAAAATTTGACTTTTACAATGGTGCTTTTGCACAATCTGATAAAAAAAAATTACCTCCCTCAAAATAAAATTACTTTGAGTTATACTTATCCTTTCAAAAAATTACAATTGAAATGCCCTTATTACTCCAAAAATTTACTAATCACCTTATTACTCCACAGAAAATAAATTCCCAAAATTAAAAATTCACCAAATCTCTCCAAAATACAATATGTCTTATATTACAAAAAAAAAACTTTACGATCCAAGATGACATGCTTCACTCTGGGTTTATGCTGGCAATCTTCACTCTGGCTTCACGTTGACAGGCTTCACTCTCGCTTCTTGCTAGCAGGCTTCTCCCTGGCAGGCTGGCTCACGCTGGCTTCTTGCTCTTTCCATAACCTCTGCAGGCATTGCATAATTCGGTCTATTCTTCTTGATTGGAATTAATGTATGTTTGGGATTTAACTTGCAAGAATGACTGAGAATGGAACAATCAAAAGGTTAAATCCGTTTCCAACATTACTTCACACATACCATGTTTTAATCAATGCAGCATTCCAATGCAGTTAGGATATCAACACAAACAGCAATAACAAGAGTTTTTACAACACTCCATTCAATCGATGCTTCAACATTGTATTGACCACCAACAACACAAAACTTGACGCACAGAAAATTGACTACGCATGGAAACTTAACTCAATTTTTCAGGGATTATATGCGCTGTAACTATGAGTCAGCGTAGAAAAAATATATTTCAACGCATTGGCAATATGGAACACTATATTCCTTGACCAATGTATGTAGAAAGTAGTACATTCAATGTTCCAACATTTAATGATACACATAAAGACTGCATGCTCCAACGGACATAGCACTCACACTGAATCCCTTTTATGATTACATGCAGTGTTTATTCCTCACGCTGATCACCATCTATTGGTAGAATTGGGCCTCAATAAACATGTGTTGCACGCACAAGATCAAAGCACCCGAACAGCTCATTAATTCAATCCCACGCATGAGAGAGATTTTATATTAATTGAATCACTCTTCAAAATACAAAACCTCAATCATTTCCCGATGTTTACGAATCACATCACAATGACACCATAGTGGGCCCGCTCAGAACACACCAAATTTATAAGGTTTGCTACTGCTCAGAAAACAACAATCGTTTGATTCACTTTTGTGATAATACAAATCTGCACTAATTTCTATCAACTATCTGTGTGCTGCGAGCCTTAATTGCGGTTTTGAAAATAACATGCCAAGTTTTCAATCCTAGTGACAAACATCGCTTCGTTGATGAAGGAATCAATCTAAGTGGTTAGGAATTCAATTTGACAGTGCACGGTGGCAACAGTAATTCTTACCATTGATTTTTAGATTTAAAAAAATCTAAAATTAGTAAAACAAAAAAATTTCTTCCATTTTAAACAAAATTTTGACAAATCACATACCAATCATTTGCTGAGCAATTCAATGGAGTTTTGCAATCTCCTCTTCACATCCAACTGCAGTATTACTGGAGCTCTTATACCACAATAATAGCAGAAGCGTTGTCAGACGCATAATTTTGTTAATCAGAAGAAAAAAAAATTACATAATTGATTTGCAAGGGTTTACACCGGAACAACCAAACTACATTTCCTAACTACCTCTAATTATGGATCACTTATTAAATAACAAGTGTCCATTTACATTAATGCTATTCAAACCAATTAGCTAACTAATCTCCTAAAATAGAGACTAAAATACTACACATTTTGGAGAATCATATCTTGTTACAACAATATACTAATTCTAATTGTCTCCATTAAATAATTAATCATTCTAGAATAATAATTATTAATTTAATTTTGAAAATTAACAATTATTTTATTTGAATTTTATAACCTAGGATAATAAAGTATTTTTGGATCGAGGTGAGATGTGAATATTTGTAATGGGTTTCGTCATTGGTCCATGTAATGATAAAATTTCCAGAGAGATTAGATGGATAGAGTTGATAGAGGGAGCGGAAGTGAGAGGGATAGAGAAGATTCAGATGCGAGAGGGAACGCCTCAATGCAATTCATGGTGTGTTATTAATTGTGTATTATTAATCATTGTTGTTGCTACGTAGATGAACGTTATGACATCATTAAACATTGTTGCATAGATGAGTCTTATACAATATTAAACACTGATGCACAAATGAACGTTTTGACAAATGAACTCGATAACAAGGTTTGCGATCAATGTATTATGATATATACATTATGCAGTCGGTGTATCATGATGATCGATATATATACAAATTTTCTTGACATGAATATCTAGCCGGACGCTTGATTAACGGTGAAGCGAGGCCACAAGAATAGAATAATAGTAATGGTGGAGGATTTGCTGAATTATTTTCATACGAGCTCCGAGACATGAAACTTGTTATTAGATTATAAGATAAATTTACAGATACAAAGATGATATGAAAAAAATATGACTGTTTCTATCAGTGGCAGGTTTACTTTGTCAGAATTCATTCACAGCGTACGTGAGTTGGATGAATGTGGGATTGATCAAAAGAATAATAAACCAGAAAAGATCATGTTTTCTTTCTTCAGTGTCTGCTTTCTATCAACTGCGGTATAAATCTAACCATGGCTACACCGAAGCTTGAATATATCAACCATCCTCTGAAATAACAAATGCATGGGTTGGATTATTGCATGGACTCCAATCCACCATGGCAAGACGAAACTATTCTGGCATTTCAACATTACATTTTGATGATTCCAACTCTATTGGTTCCTTTGATAAGTCGTAATAATAGGGATAAGGCACTGGTAATATAGACATTATTGTTTGCCGTTGGTCTTAACACGTTTTTGCAGTCATTATTTGGATATATATATATATATATATATATATATATATTTTTATCCTGATTACGAGTCTAGGTGTGTTCCCTAATTCTTTATTCATCGTCAAAGTCACACTCGACAAAAGTTGTTTATCATCTTCATCTTCAATTCCATTCATTTGGATTGTGACGGCCTCATCTTCATCTTCAATTCCATTCATTTGGATTGTGACGGCCTCCGTGGAATTTTGTAAAGCATAAAAAATAATACCTATGTTTACCTCTACTTCCACATTCCTCATAATATTGATAACTAAGTCTTGTTTACTTAAGTCTTTATTATTGCCAAAGGAATGGATGATTGTTTCATCGAGTATTTCCATTATTTTGATTCAATGTGACCACATTCAAATACTAATGTAGAGTTTCATACACTCGAGAATAATATAAATATTAAAATCAGTCTCGAAACCACTGTGTGTTGGTAATGTAACCTGAGTGCAATAACGTTTTTGTAAAATTGCGTTATATATAGGTTTCTTAATGTGATCATGAATAATCAATTTCTAAAGCCGACAATGGATATTAAACATGCCCACATATTATTAATTACTATCTATTTAAACCAATAGAGTTGTACGCACTCTGCCTAGTTCATGCCTAGAGTTGTATGTGTAAGTAGATGCATAGGCTAATGTATTCATTAATGTCTGAAAATTGACTAGATATTGAGGTGCAATTTTTTCTCTGTAAATATATAAAGTTTGTTAAAATTTTCTCGTTCAATCATTATAAAATTTTCAAGAATAATTTTTAAATAGAAATACCAAGATGAAAAAGAAAAATAAACAAATAATTTGACCTCTTCTTAGATATATGATTATGGATTTGGGCTTTTCAGCAATAATCATAATTGTGTAGAAATGAAATCCATATTTATATCCTATTCTTATAGCTCATATAGGAATTAGTTGTAGTTATTGCTTGATTATGAATTGATGCATTGGTAGCTCAATTAGGAGCCAATGTATTTCTTTGTTACCATGTAATTTCTAATTATACTATATTGATGGTTTTGAGTAATTTACACAAGGAATTTTTTATATAGTTAAACAATTTTATTAAGTCTCCAAACCCTTTTCGTTGATGTCAAAGGGGGAGGTAAGCTGGGGTATGGAGGATAATTTTTTTTCTTTGAACAAAAGGTGGAATATTATGTTGCCATCAATGCCAAAGGGGGAGAATGTTGGCAAAGTTGGCATTGATGTCAAATGGTCATGATTCATGTTGATGTTAAGGTTGCTTGATGTTGCGATGTTGATTTCTAATATTGATTTCTTGATATGAAAAGGTTGATCAAAGTGATGTGAAGTGTAAAGGTTTATGTGTCAGGTTGATACAATGGTGTGAGGTTGATAAAATGAAGGTTGATCCAAGGATACAATGCATATCTTATATATAATTAAATTCATGGAACATAAGAGTTGAAGAACAATGACTAGAGAACTTTATATTTTAACTAAATATTACATGTTGAATTTACATTTCTAATCCATTTAGTGCAATCATTGTTATTATTATAGTATTTTAGCCTCATAATATTAAAAATTTCTTGAATTAAATTTCAAATTTGGAAATGAATAGGAAGATTGTGAACATACCTTGAAGATGAAGTGACAAGTCTTCAATTAGAATTCTTGCATGGAATACAAATAGTCAACAACCCTTTGTATATAAAAGATCTTATTTGAATGAAGCTAGTGTTAGAGAATTAACTATTTTGCATGAGAGAGTTCATGAATAGCAGGGTAACAAGAGAAGAGAAATAGAAATAGAAGAAGAGGTGGATTGGAAGTAGAGAGGATAAGCGACATAAAAGAGGGAAAAAAAAACTAAGTTAAGAATAGAGACAAAGATCGGGTAACCAAACAAATTGATTTTTAATTTGATCATGGGATTATACTCTCCCTTCAAGTTGTAGTTTGAAAAAGAATAGGTCGGAGCTTGTTGAGGTAGGAGCCTCTTGTGGGTTGTAGCGTGCATAATATTTATGGGAGTAGGAGCCTCCTTGCAAGTTGAAGCATGTAGAATAATTTGATGTAGTAACCTCCAATAGGTTGGATCCTATGGAAAATTAAATATAATAAGCTAGTGGGATATTTCCTTCACATCACTTCAGCAAAAAAATTATGTTCTTTTTAGTTTATGGGTTTCGACTTATATATGGTGTCTTCATTTGTTACACTTGGAATGCATCACTTCTGTGAATGATTTTGAATTATATTTATATATGCAAATGTTTCTTTGGTATTTGTAAAAGAAACAATTAAAATATGAACATATACATAAGCCATTAGCTAAAAAAGAAAATTAATTGGAATTGATTAATTGAAAAGACACAATTAATTATTGACTCCCCTCTCTGAGTGATTTCCAAGTATTTATCAGAACTTCCCTCATCCTTAGGCTTCTTGGCAGTCATTTTTTCATAAATAGGGGGCATATCATACACTATAATCTCTTCTAGAATGTCCCACACTTATACAACAAGGTCTTTGTGCACCTCCTAATATGTTTCCTTTTCTTTAAGTGGATCAAAATTTGGTGGAGGATCTGCAACTTTCCTTACCAACTACTGATTTGTAATAGTGTGCCTCACAATATCCATCCAATTCTTTATGCCTTTGATTGTAACTATGCCCACACATGATTGGTCCTTCTGTAATTCTATGGTGATCATCTATATAATATTCCCTTTCTTCTCTTATCATTTTGTAGTAATCTAAGGAAAATCTTTCGCTACATGATCAAGTTCTCTACTCTGGGTGCAAGACGAAAATGGTTAGGGAAATATTTCACATGATGTCCTAGATGACCATAATTATAGAAAATAATTAGCTCTCAGCCCCTTCCAAAGGCTCCTCTACCTTATCGTGGTCCTCCAAGTCCTTTTCCCATCATTTCTTAACCTCTTCCATGCAAATTATATGGTCCACATTGATTCTAGGTCTACACCATTCCTTCATTCTCTTCTTTCAAATGGTAGGAATCACTACTCTGATCCCTCATCAGCTCCAATGCATGATAATGATGAATGTCATGTTCCACTCACCTGTAGAAATAACAAAACAAAATATTAATAAAAGTGTTATATTTTTGTGTAATGGGGGTAGTTTAGGGGAGAATGTCCCAAAAATCTACAAAATTCACACCACATTCCTCTTCCTTGTACCAATGGATTAACCAAACCAATTTCTGTATAGTCTTTCATCATATCAAAATAATTCCTATGGTTTCCATCCTTCCTACATATCGTGCACCATACTTCCTCCTGCTTTTATTTACCTTTAATGAAGTCTTGTAACTAGAATATTAGTGTTGATAACTATGACCTAACCTTAGCCATGTTATTTCTATCTACATTCAATGTTGGGGATGCCTCCAATTTCAGTGAAATCTCCAAGGCTTCTGTTTTTGTTGCAATTTTCTGCTTATTCAACACTACTCGAATATGAGGGAGAAATTCAATAAAGAACCATCCTTCTGCTACACATATAGAATCTTAAATGCTAATGTCCCCCAAAAATACATTAAAAATTTGAACATAGCCCCAACAAATCCATTTTGTCCCTTCTTAATTCATTCAACTCTTTAATACATAATGACCTAGACTTGGGTTTCTAGAACTCTTTGAGTAATGCATCATTTATATTTGGCAAATTTCTTTTTTATACAACTAGAGTAGTACTCATATACTAGTGTGATGTCTAAAGGTAGATTCCAATTATGCCATCTTAGTTGGATCATCTTGTACTTGCTTCATATTCCACACTGCTTCACATACAAACAAGTACTAATCGAGATCCTACCTCTTGAAAATGTTGTAACATTA
>APFE031166461.1:16858-32452 GCA_000404065.3 Pinus taeda | reverse complement strand
AAGTTAAAAAATACTTGCAGCCAGAGAATGAAGCAACAGGAAGTGGACCACACAAATCACTGTGAACAAGCTGTAAAGGGGCCGAGGCGTGCCAAGAGGCACGTTTTTCAAAACTGTCCCGATGATGTTTTCCGAGTACACATCTGGAACAAACACCATCTCTGCAAGATACCATAGGAAGAGCTGTCACCATATTTTCTTTACATAGATGCTGAAGGGAGCGATAGTTTAAGTGACCAAATCGCTCATGCCAAAGTTTGCTCACTTCATCATTATGAGCAACAAATACTGAGGGAAGATTTGATGACCCAAAGTTGTGAAACTTATACAACCTTGTGGAATCATCAGCAACACCAGTAGCTAGAATCTGTTTAGGATCTCTTAGATCCTTGATTACAACATCATGAGGTGAAAATTCAACAATTTTCCCTTCACCTGAATGAGTTATCTGATATACAGATAGAAGGTTGCTGGATAAGGTTGGAACACATAATACATCATTAAACTGACCATTGTCTAGATGAACAGTTCCAGTCCCTACAACATTAAGAGATCTATCATCACCAACATATATATTTTTGGTGTTACAATCATGTAAAGAAGAAAACATGGCTTTGTTTTTGGCCATGTGATAAGAGGCTCCAGAATCAATGAGCCACTCATGAGAATGAGAAGAAGAAGATACATTTAATGCATAAGCAGACTGAGATGATTGGCAACGACATGCAGAAAGTGCCATTCCTGAAGATGAAGTTGAAGTAGAAGTAGAAGAATGCTCCACATGGATGTTATGTTTCTTCATTGCGGCTTCCAAGGCTTCATCTTCTTAAAGCATTTAGATTCTAAGTGGCCATCTCGATTACAAAAGTTACAATGTCTATCAGTCTTCTTCCATTTGTTTTTATTGGTCTTATCATTTTGCTGAAATGATCTTTCATTTTGAGACTGAGTTTGCTTAGGACCTTTGTTTGGTTTAGGACCATTCTTTTTAGGAAATGACTTCTTAGGATTCTTTAAATTTGGTTGCTGCTGGGCGGCTAACGCTTTCTTGGAAGAGTTTCCAAGATTAAGAAGACCAAGGTGTAAGAGTTTTTCTTGTTCTCTTATTAAAGAATCACAAAAAGAGTCAAAGGAAGGGGCCTTGTAGTCTTTTCCTTGACAAATGAAAGCTTCCCTTGTAGAATGGAAGGTGGAAACAAATACAGAGTAGGCTGGTCCCAACTTAGTAAGGATGGAATAAATAAGGTTACTATCTTCTTTCTTAACCTTAACACCTTCCAAGAGATATCTAAGGGTCTTGAATTTGGACAAGAAATCTTCAATGCAAGAAAAATTTTTAGGATCCAATGTAAGAAACTCATTTTCAAGTTGATGGGCTCTAATTTCATTTTTAATCCCAAAAACTTTAGTGATTTGGTCCAATGCTTCATGAGGAGTTTCAAGTTCTGCAATATGGAATCTAAGATCAGGAGAAATAGACATCCCTATCAAAACACGTGCTTGATCTTGTCTATTTTCCCATTTTGCAACCTTGTCTTCATCTTTTGGTTTCTTCTCTTGGCCCGTGGCTATTCTGTAGAGACCTTTACTTCTAAGTAAATCTTCCATGTAGGATACCCATTGGAAGTAGTTAGTGCTGTCAAGAATGAATTGGCATGGACTTTCCATTTAAAAAAAAAAAATGAAGTTGAAGATGCTGAAAGTAAGTGTTCCAATGGATGGCTCTGAAAAAGGCTTCCGGATGAAGAAGTTATGGCTTTTTGAAAAAAAATTGTTCAAGTTGCCGGCCAAGTGCGCGAATGTGTGGGAATGAAAAAAAACGCCCCCACAAAATGGAGATTTGAACCCAAGACCTATACTCTCTTAAAATAGCTTTGAACCAATTGAGTTATACAAAAAATTTGAGAGAGAGAGAGAGAGGGGAGGGGGGGGCTTTGGGTTGCGTGCTTGCCTTGAGAAACCTCTTTTTCCCTACAAAACACAAAACACAAAACCAAACACGGACATGCAAAGAAAACGAACCTTATGGCTCGAAGTTAGCTTTACCCAAAAAACTAAATATTTAAAAAAAATTGAACCTTGTGGCTCAAAGTTAGCTTTAGCCGAAAAACTAATTATTTTTCTCAATGTTTCTGATTTTCCGAGATCACACTAAGGTGCAGGGAAAAGAGCATACGCATGAGAAAAAAAATCCTCCTTTCTGTTTCTGATTTGCCTAGATCGCACAGAGTCGCAGGGCAAAGAGCATACGCAGAAATGAAAGGTATAGATCTGGTTAAAAAAAAGCTAAATAAACCGAAACCGAAATAAGCAGAGAGAAAATAACAGTAAACTGCAAATAAAGACTGTAACCTCCAGATCTTAAAAATGACGCAGATATGGCTACCGGAAACCTTTTCGCGTGAAACGAAAGGGGTTCCTCACTGAAACAGATGCTCCGAACACAACAGAGCAGTCCTCTCGGCCTGAAAGCAGTCAGAAATAGTAGATCTAGGAAACGACAGCCGCATGCAGTTCTACCGGCTTCAGATTTGGATCACCAACGGACGCGGCCCTCAAATTGCTCGATACCATGTAGGAATTTACAGGGTAAGTTCCTCAGACAGAACACCAAAAGGACACTGCTCACAAATAGATCACAGATCAATACACCAGTATTTTGACGTGGTTAAAACCCTCAGAGAGGGAAACAGTCCACGGCCTGCGCCAACGTGGCTACTACAGGCAATTTATTAATAAAAGAATGAAAATTTACATAAGCTTCTCTCATGCATGGTTAACCTCCAAATGACCTTCCATGCACTTTAAATAGAATTCATGGACCAATCGGGTGTCAAGCCACGGATCAAGTGTCGGTAATACCGAGGAGAGAATGAACTGTCGGATCACTACATATCATGACCATCGGATTGTAAGTTACAAAATGTACAATGCTAAAGAAACACACTTTACCTAACTCTATACCTAACTCTATACTAGACCAAGTTGAACTTAACTATTTCCTATGTGTCGGAATATCCTAACAATCACCCAATCTAACTTGTCCAAAATCTCCTTGAACATAATCATAAAAATGTTTCCTATTAGGTGTGGCATGGAATGAGACCCTTGAATCTACTATCTAGGCATCAATAATATTTTCTAATGAAAGAATCAAAGCTTCTTGCAACACATCACTTGTTACATTTGCTTCATGATTAGTTTCTTACAGCGCGTCTCCTTCTTTTCCCTATTAAGACTTGCAGTCTTCCTTCAGGTGTCCTTTCTTCCCACATTTCTAGCACAATATCCTCAATCTCGACTTGGATCTGCCTTTTCTTGACTTACTGTGATATCCATGGATCTTTCCTCTTTCCATTTTTCTTCCCCTAGTCTCTGCAATCAAAACGTTACTTGATGTCTCACCAGAGTTTTTCCATCGCATTTCCTCGATAAGGATTGCACCAACAACATCATCAATTTTTAAAGTACTAGATCCAGAGACAGAGTTACTAATGGCCATAATTAAACCATTCCAACATTCTGGTAATGAGCATAGAGATAACATAGCCCTAACTTCATCATCAAAATAGAAGTTAACTAACTGGTAACTGTATTAAATTCATTTAAATGATCAACAACAGATCTACCTTTTGACATCTTCATATTAAATAAATGCTTCATAAGAAATACCTTATTTGAGGCCAAGGGTTTTTCATATATTTTAGCAAATGTCGACATTAAACCCTCTGCTGTCGTTTCCTTTGAAATATTAAACACTACCGACATTGCTAGGCACAGTCGTATTGTTCCAAGTGACTTTCTGTCGAGAATATCCCATTCAGTGTCTGTCATACTCATCGGATTCATTGTCTTTCCCCTCAATGTTTGGTACAGATGTCTCCGATACAGATAATCTTCCATCTGCATCATCCATAGCTAGTAGTTTTGGTTGTTGAATTTTTCGACCCTAAACCTACCATCTTCCGCCATTGATCCCACTTGAACCAGGAACCCTTCTCTCCTACGCTTTTATCAGCCAAATAGAAATTATATATTACATATGAATAAAACACATAAAATATTGCAAAAATATAAACACAGAAAATGCATAAAACAAGAGAGACATAGATATATGTGGTTCACAAAGTTTGGACTACATCAACAGAGAAACAGCCAGTCCTTCCTTTTATATTATCCAACAAACTGAAGAGATACAACCTACAACACATCCGTTTTAATTCCCTCTTCTCTCTCAATCTCTTCTCTCTTCCTCACTTAGAATACATATATACATAGACGCAATACAATTCCCTCATATATAGTGATGGGTTGTCTTCTAGGGGAAAAAAACCCTAAGTTAAGCATAACTTCTATCATCACATCTCCGCCTAATGAATGGCCCAAATTGACTACGAAATTACAACATTTTACAAGGCAATTTTACATCTATTCTTAGCTTCGGGGGCGCTACCCCTGATCCCCCCACCAAAGGGGGGCTCCCAATGGTCGTAGTTGCTCCCCCTGCACCCCACTGCAGCGAATATTTTATGGGCAGCGTCGTCGGCCTATTACGAACTGGGGTCCAATGCGGCGATACCTTTGAATAAGAAGATAATCAGGCCCCACACCCATTAAAAAATTAATAAAAAATGTAACACAATATATATATATATATATATATATATAATATATATATATAAACAATTTCCATTACCATAAACCAATAAAAGATGTAATACCATTTTTAAAATACTAAATTTATACATTTTAAATTTTCTTTAAAGATGTAAATATGACAAGAGTGAGCGTAGGAATTGTCGATGTTAAGCTAAAAATAATATATGCTTTTTGATACGAATTACTCACAAGGTAAGGGATATTTATTGCATGGGAAAGGGTCAACTTGTTTACAAGTGTTGGAGTTTCCATGGATATTATCAAAGCCGTGAATTCTTTATGATGCTAAAGTATAAGAACATGACAAAAATTATCATTGGGATTAAGAAGAATTCCAATTTCCTTTAACATTCCTCTTGTTTCCATCTCAAAATACATATAATTTATGTGGCAAAAGGGTCGGCTAACATAGCCTCGAAACTTGAGATTTCAATACTATTGAAAAATGGGGGTAGAGCTATGTGTTATATCCTAGAGTTGTAATTTGAGATTTATGGTTTCACATCACATTTATGCTCCCATGACTGAGCGTGTAGTTCATGGTTCGATTTACATTAGTTTGGGAGATTGGAGGATCCTTTGTGTCACCTTTACCACACGTTCATTAATTTTGGTTTTAGATTTTGAAAGATCCCATTATATTATGTCTTTCATCAATGGAATAATGGAGTTTATAGGTATTAGAATTGGACAAAAAAAATCCTAGTTTTGGTGGTGATTATAACATCAATATGTCTGTTAATTGTCTTTGGAACTATCAAAATTGTCTATGCAATCTTAGGTATCAACTACGTCGCTAAGGATTTGGTATAAGGAAAATTTTCTAGCCTTTTATGTTGGACACATCACTATATTTGTTTGATAAAGTTTAGGTGTAGGATTACATCCATACTAGGCTAGCTCCTTCCCTTATCTTAGTAGATCATTTTCATTTGTGGGATTTACTTTTCAACCCTTCTAGTTTTTCCATAATTTATTTTGTGTCTTCTTAAGCGTACAATCACCAAGAAAAATTGGGTAAGACTACTTCAACAAGCTTGTTGACAAATTATATGAATGATACAAAGGTCAATATTAAGGCTTCCTAGTTTATGGTAACCCTTAGTATACATTGTACTTTGATAGTTGTATCTATCCTTAGTTTGGTCTATTTGGAATTAATCCTTAGGTTTAGGAGCTACTAAGACTTTTAATATAATTACATGGAAGTATATAATTTTGCAGTCCTTAAACTTGTTTCAAGTTCTTACATACTAATAGGATCCCAGAAAAGGCTTTCTATTTAGAAGCCAAAATGAAAAGTTTTTCCTCATCGGGGATGGATGTCATGTCTATTGGATAGAAAATCATGCCAACATGGACAAAAGGGATATAAGTGAATCCAAAAGAATTTTGGGAAATTTCGAAGATCCAATCCATTTTAATATGAAAAATCTTCTGCGAACCTCCTCTAAGACAAATGAATTGGAGCTCCAATGTATCATGTCAACCTTATGATTTTTTTTTTTATTTAATAGAATTAGAGGATTGATGTATTAGAAATAAATCTCTAGAAAGAGAATATGTCAACAACATTAATTAGTCAGGTCAAGCATATTAGGCCATGAACTAAATGGGGGAGTGACTTTCTTCTACGAGGAGGATGGGATAGAGTGTATTCTTTTAGTGTTAACATTAAAAGTTATAAAATTATTTTGGATTTGATAAATCCTTCTTCAATCCTTCTTCAATATTCTATGTTATTATTACTGCATCCCCAAAATTCACATTCTTATATGATAACACAAGCCATGGGAGTATCAAATAGGAGTTTTTTTCCCATGTAATAACCAAAGCTCTACCAATTTCCACTTGTTTCCAATTCCATGGTAATATTTACACCCCCAATTTATCCTCTTTCGAACACAATAGTTCTAATTGAACTTATGATGAGCATTGATTCCAATATATTTGTATCAAGGCATTATTTCAAATTATTATTGTCATATTTGAAAATTTCATGTGATCTCATGCAATTTGATTACCATAACCTTTATTTTATTTGTGTTCACATTCATACTCATACTACAGAATTGTTTCTTAAGGATTCTTCAATGATTATTAAATTCCTATGCATTCCATGCCATAAAAACAATATCATCAACATAAAAAAATATATATATGATGACTATACGAGCAATATTTTGGCTACTAAGAATAACTTCTTCCAACCAACATTATATGTATGTCACAATTAATTTCGTTGGATAACCCTTCAATATTCCTGAGCATGGAAATGGCACTTTCATATAGTCCTAAGGTTGTAGCTCTTAATTCATTAGGAATTTTTAGCTCTTTCAACCTAATCTGAAAATTAGTCCTAAATATGTCAAAATATTTTCTAAAATAAAATAAATAAAAAAAGCTTGG
This sequence comes from Pinus taeda, assembly GCA_000404065.3. Classification (NCBI taxonomy): domain Eukaryota; kingdom Viridiplantae; phylum Streptophyta; class Pinopsida; order Pinales; family Pinaceae; genus Pinus; species Pinus taeda. Next base: position 25,384 of record APFE031166461.1, on the reverse strand, counting down.
TTTTATTATTGGGAATTATTCCATAATGATTGTGAATGTAACAAATGGTCCACAATCTAACTAAATTAAACCTATCCTTTGACCTTTTTATATGACTTCCAAACCATATAATTATTTTTTATTACCAAAATAATTTCTTAAAGGGTAGCTATGAAACAAATTATCATAATGGTCCTATAATTAAAAAGATCACTTTTATCTTCACTTTAAAAATATAGACAATGACGATTTAGAAAATAAGAATAAGCTCTGAGATTTTTCAAGATTTCATCCTTGTAACTTTTATGTCCTTATACTTCCCCTATGCAAATTTCTTAATCCATATAAAAAATCACTTCAACCTATATATAAACATTCAACTTATATATGAATGTTTGGAATCTTGTCCACCACAATAAGGTATTCATAAATATTTTAGGAGTATGAGCTACATTTATTTAGAGGAATTGTATTATTAGTCCTTCTTGCCTGCAGCATGGGACTATAGTAATCAGTTTTGTAGATAGCATTAGTTTGTGTTCAAACCAACCTAAAGTTTCTTTCCCCACTTCAGAAAATATTGTTGTTCAAGGTATCAAATGATATAAAATATTGTTATTCAACCTATCAAATTATAGTAATGAACCAATCAACCAATCAAATGTTTGTTCTTCTTATTTGGCATCTTCCCCATGCAAAAAATGTTATATGAGGCTATTTTGTTCATATAATTTCTGGATTCAATGGGTTTACATGATGAGTATTTTCAAAACCAAAACTAATGCTAACATTAGTCAATACACAATAAATGTTTGGTTTTTCGTGTGTTTGTTTCTATATTATTTCTGGTAAGTACGGGACACCATGCCACATGGTTATGCACATGTAATGGTGTGGTGTAGTGTCTATAGCTGGGGTCTTCATCCATTACACGTATGAACTCAAGGATCATGCACTTGTAATGAACTCTGAGATCATGCACTTATGAATATGAACCCAACTTTCCTGTAACATGCTCTATAGAACTCAGCTTTCTTGGCTTTCTTATGACCTTCTTTACTACAATTAGAAAGTCAGGCTACACGTATTAATGTCCTACCATTCTTGAGAAAGCAGATAGGCCAAGGAAGGGATATGTAGATGGGCCACGAAAGGGATATGGTTGATGGCATTCTGGCTAGGCATATATCAGAGTTGGGATGACAAGGAGGCATGTCTACTTGTATCAAGTAGAGAGACGGTTTGAAGTGCACCCTCCTTAAAGTAGAGCTATCACCCTACCAACATACGGTATCCATGCTAGTGCCAGCAAAACATTCTATTGGAACCACCCTGATTTCACCGAGTATGAAGCTTTGGGGGCAACAAGAACTGCATTTGTCTTTCGCAATAGAAGTGCACTGAGCTCGGTGTCTCTCCGCATTTCTGTTCTTCTTCCCTCCACACTTCTGCATGAAGACTGTTGATGTTTATTATCCTACCAACATGCAGATTGTTGATGTTTCTTATCCTATCGGTATCGGTGAATTTGTTTCTCCTTGATTGGACACAAAAGAAGGTGCTTGCTATTAGTTGGAACAGTCAGAAATACCAGTTGGAAGAGTCAAAATTTCTTGGGTAAGTTATCTTTACATGAAAAAATATATAAAATATCTATTTTGATTCTTCTTTTGGTTATGTTTCTTCCTGTTTTTGTAACATTCAATATCAAAAAATAACATTCAAATTTGTTTTCCTTACAAAAAGAAGAATTATATACTATAAACATTTTCTATAGATAATGAAGATGTAACTACAAACTATATAGTAGATAACACTATGTGTTGTACGAAAGGAAGAAGTATAAGTGAGTTCGCCTTTACTTCAATATAACTTCACCTGTACCTATGCAAGTGATTTCTGCTACTGTACCTATGCAAGTGCTTTCTACTTCTGTTGTTGGTGGTTGAATAGATGTTTTTACTCCTCTATCAGGCTACCTCTTTCTTTTTAGGGAAATCAATCTAGTTGAATTGCTAAATATTTTTTTTGGCTTTCTAGCCTTCAATTAAAAAAAAAGATGAATTTCAATGAAGATGTGAAAAGGAGTACTTACCTGCCTGACCCTTCTGACGATGTAGGTCAAGTGGCAGAGGTACTGTATTTATTATTTGATAGGCATTAAGCCCATCAAACATTCTCCATGAGAGATTTTGATTATGATGTTTTTCCTTGAATACTTGTGGGCCCTTGTTTTATGTAGTGGTTGTCTGGAGATAAAATAGAAAGTGAATTCATTTGATAATACAATTGAAGTGGATTTTAACCATATAATTCCTATTACTATCATAACATTAACAGAGTTAAATACAGTTCGGATTTCTAGTAAAACAAGCAAAACACTTTCTATATCATTTTAGACAAGTATAAAATATGTTTTTAGTTTATCTTTTCCTTCAAAATTGTAACCTGCAATCAATCAAATCACAAAGTTTTCGAGAGATACTAACCTCATAATCGAGAAGCCCAAGTCCCCATCAATTGTTTCCCCACCCTTTATGTAATTGAACTTAATTTAAAAAAAATGTAAACAAACATATGTATTAACCCCTCACAAACTTGTAACCCTCTTAGAAACTAACATCTTTATTTTGGTATTTCTGAAACTCAGTCACTTTGATAAAAAAAATTAATAAACATGACCTTGTTAGAGTCTAAGTATTCCATTGACATATCCAACGAGTTGAATCTTTGTCAAAATGTGAGCAGAACATATCATTGAATCCATGGGGTAAGGCCTTTTTTAAAAGAAATTGAGGGACCTAGACTTGCACTGAATGATTTGTCGCTCAGTGATTAGGATATAATTCTAATTCATGTACCGATATGCTAATCGAATTAGAAGCGTTTTGGGCCACTTGTGAATCAAGGAAAGGGATGTGCTAAAATAGATAGTGGTAGTGAAATAGTCTCGGCTAGTAGAACAAATATTTTTCCTTGTCTTTATACGTAAAACTAACTTAGCACATGATCATGGTGGATGTTGAACCGTCCTAAATTAAATATTTGAAATAAAATAAAAGATAATTAATATTTAATAAATGGAATAATTTTTATATATCTGTCAACACCAAGAATCTCGTGCTTTAGATGAGATAAAAGTTTATTGCATGTAGTACAACTGGTTGATGTTGGTATGGCTCGTTTGGTTCTTTCATAAATACAAGATTAGACGGGTTATTTGAGTAGTTCCCACTATCAAGATGGATATGTATCTGGCTATCTCTATGGATCTGATGTTGGTGGAACTACCTGAAGGAATGTTACCTCTGTCTATGTCTATGATAATTATGCCTATCCCCCCTTAGATCTACAATCTAGTATCTGGTTAGGGACAAAGGGAAGGGAACTAGAAGGATCATCTTGTGTGATAGGAATGTTCACTGTGACCAAAGCTTGGGCAACTAGTGAAGCTAAAGCAGGTGAGTCTTGTTTGTGCTGAGACTTCCTCCTTGCTTCTTTCCTCTAAATGCGTCCTCATGTGAGTATCTTTTTGCATTAGCCTTTCTATATCAGTGATTGCTTTCATTTCTAAAGCTAATTTCTCAGCCTGGAATGTTTTATATGCCAACTCTTCCTTAGTGACTGAATACTTCTTTGAAGGAGCTTCTGTTGTAGCTAGGGTTTCTTCTATAGGATGAGAAGGACTTGAGGGTGAGTTTTCTTCTAGATCAGAGATATATACAAGCGGCTTTCAAATTTCTTCTCCTCAGGATCTTCTTCATGTCTATCGGGCCATTTTATTGTGAAGCTTGGCCTCACTAAGAATCATCTCGAGGGAATCATGCCTTCTAAATGTAGCTATGTAAAAACATGACATCTCCATAGCTTCTACTTCTTACCTGGTTTGCTTTAGTGACTTAACACAGTAATGGCCCTGAAGGGCCTACCCTAAAAGGCAGGGCAGGCCATGTTGGCTTCTTGATCTGTACCATCATTGCAACAAATTCAGATCCATATTCTTGTAGTTGGGTTGGGGACATGAAGAATATCAACGATGATATATAGCATTGATTCTCATGGTGATAACAAGGTTATCCGCTGACCATCAAAGAACGTCATACTTTTATATTCCCAGACAATTTTTGGAATAGGGCTTAGGAAAGGAATGTATCCTAACGAAATGAGAATGTCAAAACAAAGAACTCCTTAGAAACATATGGGAAAGTCCTGCTAACAATGCGTGGTTCTATAAGAACCTCAAATTTAACAGCCCCAAATTGCATATAAAGAACAAGAAATTCAGCTGGTCCTCTTTGCACACCTGGAAAATGATTTGAAACAGTTAACAATTTGATCGAGTGAAAGCACAATGACTTATAATTAGCTGCATTTAATAAGCTAAAATACCCCTCCTAGTAGAACATGTTAAAATAATAGCCGCATAAGGAGATTTTGTCACTTCAAGATTTTATATATATTATTTTTTAAACTACTAAAAAACAAATCTTCATACGTATGTTTGTTCACATTTTTTTTTAAATTAAGTTCAATTACATAAAGGGTGGGGAAAAAATTGATGGGGACCTAGGCTTCTGATTATGAGGTTAGTATCTCTCAAAAAATTCATGATTTGATTGATTGCAGGTTAGGAGCTTGAAGCAAAAGATAAACTGAAAACATTTTTTATACTTGTCTAAAATGATTTGAAAAGTGTTTTGCTTGTTCTACTAGAAGTATGAACTGTATTTAACTCTATTAATGTTATGATAGTACTAGGAACTGTATAGTTAAAAGCCACTTCAATTGTATTATCAAATGAATTCACTTTATGTTTGATCTCGATCCAACCACTACATAAAACAATGGCCCACAAGTATTTAGGGAAAAGCATCAGAATCAAAATCTCTCATGGAGAACATTTGATGGGCTTAATGCCTATCAAATAATAAATACAGTAACTCTGCCACTTGACCCAAGTCGTCACAAGGGTCAGGCATGTAAGTACCCCTTTTCATGTGTTTATTGAAATTAACACTATAAGCCCTAGGTATATAACCCCTAGTCTCTTGGGGTTTTAGTATTAATCCCTAAGGTTTATTATTCCTTTGGGTTTCTCATATCAATCCCCTGGGTTTATTATTCCCTTATTTTTGTAATATCAATCATGGTCAACCATTTTTAATCATAGCCGACCATGGTCAACCATGGTTGAATGTTGCATTGTGATAAGAATTTTCTCACCATCAAAATAAACCATGTTTATTTTAGTGTTTGAAATATTTATATTTCGGTTTACCAATGTTGTGTTTATAATATTAATCCCTTGGGTTTAATATTATTCCCTTGGTGTTTTAATATTAAACCCTTGGGTCTATTATTCCTTTCTATTTAAAATATCAATCATGGTCAACCGTTAACAATCATAGCCAACCGTGGTCAACCATGGTTGAATGTCTCATTGTGACAAGGATTGTCTCACCATGAATATAAACCAGGTTTATTTTATTGTTTGTAGTATTTGGGTTTACCAATGTTGCATTTATAATATTAGGCCCTTGGGTTTAATATTATTCCCCTCGGTTCATAATCGCTTCTGGTTTTAGTATCAATCCCTTCGATTTATTATTCCTTTCAGTTTATAATATCAATCCCTTGGGTTTATTATTCCCTTAGGTTTATAATATCAATGATGGTCAATCATTGTCAATCATAGCCAACCATGGTTGAATGTTACATTCTGACAAGGATTGTCTCACCATGAAAATAAACCTTGTTTATTTTAGTGTTTGTAATATTTATATTTGGGCTTACCAATGTTGGGTTCTTAATATTAGTCCCTCAGATTTATTATTAACTTAGTTTATAATAGAAATCGTGGTCAACCATAACCATCCATGGTCAACTATGGTCAATCATGGTTCGATCTCACATTATGAAAAAAATTGTCTCCACTTAGCGTTTATATAACTTGGGTTTATAATATTAGTTCATTTCGTTTAATATTATTCCCTTAGGTTCATAATCCCTTGGGGTTTTAGTATTAATCCCTTGGATTTATTGTTCCTTGGGTTTATAATATTAATAATCCCTTTGGTTTATTAAGCCCTTGAATTTAAAATATTAATTCTTAGGATTTATTAATTCAGCCATGATTATTTTAGTATTTTTAATATTTATCTTAGGGTTTGTGTACCTTGATTTTATAATATTAGTCCCTTTTGTTTAATATTATTCCCTTAGGTTCATAATCCCTTGGGGTTTTAGTATTAATCCCTTCAGTTTATTGTTCTTTGGGTTTATAATATCAATTGCTTGGGTTTGTTATTCCCAAGTCAACCATGGTCTAGCCATGGGGGCTTCACTCGAAGAGCAATACCATACCCATACCATACCACGTGCATTCATATTGGGGGGTATATATTGAAGGAAAATTGACATAATATATTGAGCATATAATAGGGGGTAAATGGTTTTTATATTGGCAGGTATAACAAATGGAGCTAAAATTTAATGAAAAGAAATAAATAGGTATAGAAAATATCAATGAAAAAAAGGATAACTACGATAGCTAGTGAATGTAGGGGTTTTTAAATTGGGAAGGTGTATTGGGTTCGTATTGAAAAGGGGTTAAATAATGTAATTTTTAGAGGTATTTTCCAATATTTATTCAAATTAAGAGTATTGTTTAGCATGCCATGAATGTACATGCTATGTCATAGGTTCATTGAGTGAAGCCCCCGTGAGTCTAGAATGGAATTGTGATAATGATTGTCTCAATATGAAAATAAACAATCGTCAATCATGTTTATTTTAGTGTTTATAATATTTATCTTAGGGTTTATATACGTCGAGTATATAATATTAGTCCCTAGGGTTTAATATTATTCCCTTCGATTCATAATCCCTTGGGGTTTTAGTATTAATCACTTCGGTTTATTATTCCTTTGGCTTTCTCATATCAATCCGTTAGGTTTATATTTCCCTTAGGTTTATCATATTCAATCATGGTGAACCATTGTCAATCATAGCCAAGCATGGTCAACAATGGTTGAATGTTACATTCTCACAAGGACTGTCTCACCATGAAAATAAACCATGTTTATTTTAGTGTTTGTAATATTTATATTTGAGTTTACCAATGTTGGGTTTATAATATTAGTCCCTTAGGTCTAATATTATTCCCTTGCGTTCATAACCCCTTAGGATTTAGTATTAATTCCTTGGTTTTATTATTCCTTTGGGTTTATAATATCAATCCCTTGGGTTTATTATTCCCTTAGATTTATAATATCAATGATGGGCAACCATTATCAATAATAGCCAACCATGGTCAACCATGTTTGAATGTCGCATTGTGATCATGATGGTCTCACCATGAAAATCAACCATGTTTATTTTAATGTTTGTAGTATTTATATTTAGATTTACCAATGTTGGGTTTATAATATTAGTCCCTTAGGTTTAATATTATTCCCTTGGGCTTTTAGTACTAATCCCTTGGTTTTATTATTCATTTGGGTATATAATATGAATCCCTTGGGTTTATTATTCCCTTAGGTTTATAATATAAATGATGGTCAACCATTGTCAATCAGAGCAAACCATGGTTGAATGTCATGTTGCAACAAACATTGTCTCACCACGAAAATAAACCATGTTTATTTAAGTGTTTGTAATATTTATATTTGGGTTTACCAATGTTGGATTTTTAATATTAGTCCCTTGGGTTTAATATTATTCCTTTGGGTTCATAATTACTTGGGTTGTATTAATCCCTTGAGTTTATGTTTCCCTTTGGTTCATAATATCAATCACTTGGGTTTATTATTAACTTGGGTTTATAATATCAATCATGGTCAACCACGCTCAACTGTGGTCAATCATGGTCCAATCTCACATTATGAATCAAATTGTCTCCACTTAGGATTTACATGCCTCGGGTTTATAATACTAACCCATTGGGTTTAATATTATTCCATTAGATTGATAATCTCTCAGGGATTTAGTATTAATACCATGGGTTTATTGTTCCTTTGGGTTTCTAATATCTATCTCTTGGGTGATAAGGGTTGTCTTGTATCAATATGAAAATAAATGATGGTTAATCATGTTTATTTTAGTGTTTATAATATTTATCTTAGGGTTTATATACATTGGGTTTATAATATTAGTCCCTTGGGTTTAATATTATTCCCTTGGGCTTATTATTCCTTTGGGTTTATAATATCAATCGCTTATGTTTATTATTCCCTTAGGTTTATAATATTAATCATGTTTAACCATTGTAAATCATAGCCCACCATGGTTTAATGTCACATTGTCAGAAGGGTTATGTCACCATTAAAATAAACCATGTTTATTTTAGTGTTTCTAATACTTATATTAGGGTTTACCAATATCAGTCTCTTGGATTTAATATTATTGCCTTGGGTTCATAATCCCTTGGGTTCATTATTAACTTGAGTTTATAATATCAATCATGGTCAGCTTTATTAATCTATTGTGTTTGTAGTATCGGTCCCTTACGCTTCTTGCTTCCTTAGGTATTTAATATGTATCCCTTGG